>CAUYON010093679.1:0-40019 GCA_963573935.1 Arctocebus calabarensis | reverse complement strand
TGTGTGAGTCTCCATAATTTTATTGTAAGTGTTCTCTGGTTATCATTTAAGTGACTCATAATTCTAATTTTCTTCTTTCAAGTACAAATATCACAAGTTATCCACCCTCCTGGTGATAAGGATTGCTAAGGTATATGGTAGACTTCAACCCAAATACCCTAATAGAAACAACACATGTCCTTATGAGGGAGCAAACCTCTTTTTTTCTCCCTCTTAGTCATAAGAATATTCTGATTGGTTGATTTTTCTAGCAACTTGAGTCTTATGATGGACATTAGTAAGAAATAAATTTGTTATTTTAAGCAACTGAAACATGAGTTTTTTTTTTTTGTTTTGTTTTGTTTTGCAGTTCAGCCAAGGCCAGGCTTGAACCCGCCACCTTCGGTATATGGGGCCGGCGCCCTACTCGTTGAGCCACAGGAGCCGCCCAGAAACATGAGTTTTAAAATAGAATAATTAAGCATAAAGAGTAATGCAGCTATTCACTATACCTCTTTTAACTAAAAACTGCACAACTATTCACTATATTCCTCTTACTCTGCTAACTCTGGTACAACTTTCTACAAGTTATCTTGCTTAATCTTAAAAACAGAAGATATGTTATTTATCTACATTTTAGCAATAAAGATAAGGAGGTCCAAGAAAGGGAGACAATCTACTCAAATTCCTATAGTTATTAACTGGGAAAGTCAAAGTATGAATGAATTCCAGCTAAGTATTTAACTACCTTAGCATAATGAATCCTAAGATTTTATTTATTAATTCATTCTTTTAATAGATTGAAAAATAGCATAGTCTTTAATGGACTTGGGGTCAGAATCTCTGGGAAAAATTCTCAGCTTACCTCTCATGAATTGTGTAACATTAAGCAAATGACTTATCCTTTTGGGGTTGTTGTTTTTCCACCTGTCATACAGAGATACCAACTGGACCTTTTTTGTAGGGTTGTTGCAAAGATGAAAAACATTTAGCATGATAGCTGACATTATTTAGTTCTCAATAAATTTTCATATTCTCCTCATAACTTATTTCATCCTAGATACTGTGATAAAAAATGTCATTACCTACAAAAAGTCATTGTTCTAGTTCTCAAAGAGAGACAGAAGGGTAAACGAAAAACTGCAAACAATCATGGAACCATATAAGGAATGTATAAAATCTGGTAGGATAACCCAAAACAGACATTCATCACTCACACACACACAATGTGAAGCCTCAAGTCTGTGAGCCAGAACTGAGCAAATGCCTGGGATGCTGATGGACAGCCTTGGAGCAGAAGGTGAGCAGAGGAGATACCACAACAAAACAAACACCATCATCAGTTGCAAGGCTGGATGAAGCTGGCCTGCGAAAGGGGTTCCATGAGGCCATGAAACAGATCAACACATGGAATTTCTCACCAAAAGGTGGATAAGAAAGTAAAAAAAAAAAAAATCATCTCAAGGATATCAGGGAAGCACTTAGACTAAATCAGGTGTGATCACTGAGGTATAAATCCACAATTCTTCTTCGTGTTGTCATATCTGTTAGTCCTGTGGCTGAATTTCTCTGATATTGGTACAAGGGGTAAATTCAGAAGCTATATTTAAACATTCAATACTTTACACCCTCAGTTGAGCAACTTAACTTTTTAGGGGCAGAATCTGGGCAAGATGTTTAGGTTTTCTCATTTCCTGTGATGTGTTATTTTTACCAAAAACAGTACAAAATGTAGATATTTACAAGAACGGTTTATAAGGTATTTCCATTGTACAAATACAACAGAACAAATACAAAGCGTAGATATTTACAAGAACGGTTTATAAGGTATTTCCATTGTACAAATACAACAGTACAAATACAAAGGGTAGATATTTACAAGAATGGTTTATAAGGTATTTCCATTGTACATATACAACAGTACAAATAGAAAGTGTAAATATTTACAAGAACGGTTTATAAGGTATTTGCATTTTAGCAGTGCAAAGATCTGTGACACAGCTTGTGAAGTGGGCAGGTAAGAGCCCTCTCTCTGAACAGTGCTAGTCTCATCTGAAGACAGCCTGAAACTTCCTCAGCAGTGAGCAGAGAAAAGTGAGAATGAAGGTTACGAAGTATCTTTGGGACATACATTGTTTTGAAAAACTATCATTTGCTCCATGATGATAAAGGTGAGAAGATAATTAAGTGTAAAGAATTTCTCATTGAACAAATATTTAACAAGCCTCTGCTCTGTATGCTCTTCCTGGTACTGCAAAGTGATGATCAAAAGATTAGATTTGGGCTCTCACGGAGCTGAGATTCTGGAGGGAATAAAAGACATTCACAAGTAAATAAATAGAACAGCTCTGGCAATGTTTTATAGTGTTACAAGATCTATGAAGACAACACAGGATTTTGTGTGAAGAGGTGACTAGGGCACTCTTTTGACTGAGTGAATCTGCTCTAAGTTATTATTTGAGCAGGTGCTTGAAGAGTTAGGAAGATGTGAACAAGTAAGGACCTCGGGGAGCAGTCTTCCAGGCATAGGTGTAGGCATGATGTGCACAGGGTAAACAGAGAATGAACTCAGGCTACCCACATCACTGATAAAAAGCCTGCATAGCTAAATAAAATACAGTTGGCTTTGGAGTTTTGAAAGACGCAAGTTTAGTAGGTAGACAATATCATGACATCATGGATTTTATCTTAGGTCTCCAGGTCAAGAGTAAGAGTGTGGAATTCAGTATGGGCAAATGTAAATTAAAGGAAGGGGTTCACCAAGTGCTCACTATGATCAAAAAAGAGCTTTTTTGTTTTTCTTCTTTTATTATTATTTCAAGTTATCGAGAGGGTACAAAAGACCAGGTCACAATTTTTAAATATATTAGATCAAGTCCCTCTTGTAGCTCTGTCCCACACCCAAAAGGTGCACCCCTACCTTGTGCCCATTAAGTGGGAGCACACCAATCAGCCACCACCCTGCTTCCTCATCCCCCTCCCCCCAACTTGAATAGAATTTAAGTTTTTTTCCTACGTTGGTATGTATTAGATATGGCTTCATCATAAAATTGTGTACATTGGATATTGGCTTTTCCATTCTTGTGATACTTTACTAAGCAGAATGTTTCAAGTCTATCCAGATTAAAACAAAAGACGTAGAGGCACCATCTTTTCTTACAGCTGAATAGTATTCCATGGTATAGACATGTTGCAGCTTGTTAATCTATTCCTAAATTGATGGGCAGTTAGTTTGTTTCCACATCTTGGTGATTATAAATTGAGCTGCAATAAACATTCTGGTGCAAATGACTTTATGATAAAATGATTTTTTTTTTTTTGGAATAGTGTAATTGTGGGGTTTAATGGGAGGTCTAATTTGAGTTCTTTGAGAATTCTCCATACTTCTTTCCATAAAGGCTGTATTAGTTTGGAGTCCCACTAACAGTGTAAAAGTGTCCCCCTTTCTCTACACCCACACTGGCATTTGTAGCTTTAGTACTTTGTGAATTGTGCTAATCTTACCTGAGTTAAGTGATACCTCAGGGTGGTTTTGTTTTGTATTTCGCTGATAATTAGAGACCATGAGCATTTTTTCATGTTTGTTAGCCATTCTTTTATCTTCCTCAGGGAAAGTTATGTTCCTATCTGTTGCCCAATGATAGATGAGATTGTTTGCTCTTTTATTTTTTGATTAATTTGAGTCCTCTGTAGATCCTAGTTATCAAGCCTCGTTCAGATTTGTAACATGCAAATATCTTTTCCCATTCTTATGGTTATCTATTTACTTTCTTGTGTCCTTAGCCATGCGAACATTTTTCAGTTTAATTAAGTACCATTTGTTTATTTTTTGCTGTTGTTGTGATGGCCTGAAGTCTTCTGCATAAATCTTTCCTAAGACTGACATCCTCAAGAGTTTTTCCAATACTCTCTTCAAGGATTGTTATCATTTCATGTCCTATATTTAAATCTTTTGTCCATCTCAAGTCAATTTTTATAAGTGGTAAAAGGCATGGGACAAATTTCAGTCTTTTACATGTGGTTGTCCATTTCTCCCAGCACCATTTATTGAATAGAGATTCTTTCCCATAGTGTATGTTTTGTATGTTATGTTATCAAAGATCAGATCACTACAAGAGACTGGTTTTATCTCTTGGCTTTCTTTTCTGCTCCATATGCCAATACCTCTATTTCTGTCCACTGTTTTGATCACAGTGAACTTGTAATATAACCTAAACTCTGCTAGAGTGATGCCTCCAGCATTGTTTTCATTTCTAAGAATCGCCTTGACTATTTGGGTTTTTTTCCTGTTCTATACAAAATGAAATATTATTTATTCTAGTTCTGCAAAGTATGATGTTGGTATTTAATGGGGATTACATTGACTCTGCAGATTGCTTTGGATAGTACAGACATTTCAACAATGTTGATTCTTCTCAGCCTGAGAGCATGATATGTTCTTCCACTTGTTAATGTCTTCTGCTATTTCTTTTCTTAGGCTTTCATAATTATCTTCGTAGAGATGCTTCACCTCTTTTGTTAGGGATATTCCTAGGTATTTCATTTTCTTTTAAGCTACTGTGAAGGGAATTGAATTATGCCTTGGATTAGCTTCTTGACTTGGCTGTTATTGGCATAAACGAAGACCACTGATTTCTGGACATTGATTTTATACCAAGACATTAATGTATTTTTGATCAGTACCAGGAGTTTTGTGGTTGAATCTCTGGGGTTTTCTAAGCATAAGATCATATCATCGGCAAAGAGTGAGAATTGGACCTCCTCTACCCCCATTTGGATGCCCTTTATTACCTTCTCTGCCTATTGCATTAGCTAGAATTTCCAGCACTATGCAGAATAATAGTAGTGGGAGGGGACATCCTTGTCTGGTTCTACCTCTAAGTGACAAACCTTTCAGTTTTACTCCTTGTTTGGTATGATGTTAGCTGTGGGTTTGTTGTAGATGGTTTCAATCATTTTAAGAAATGTGCCACCTATATCTAGATTCTTAAGTGTTCTTATTAGAAAATAATACTAAATTTTATCATTTAGCTTTCTGTGCACCTATTGAGAGGATCATATCTTCGTTTTTGCTTGTATTAATATGGTGAATTACATTCATAAATTTGTATATGTTAAACCAGCATTTCATCCCTGGAATGAAGCCTCCTTGATTGTGACATATAATTTTTTTAACATGTAGCTATAATCTATAGTCTAAGATTTTATTGAGTATTTTCATATTGATGTTTATTAGTGAAATTGGTCTGTAGTTTTCCTTTTCAGTTGGGTCTGCTTTAAATAGATTCAGAGTTTTACCAAAAAGACATTGCTAAACTAGAAAATACTAGAATATTTTTAAATTGCTAAGTTATTTCTCTTGTTTAGTGAAGTCTGACTTTAAGAAAAATGAGAGGGAAGAAGCTTTTTGCATCCACATTTTAATAAGAATAAATTTGCTACACTGTTGCATTTTATAATTAGTGTTTAATATTATATTAATTCTGCTTGGTAGTTTCTATTCCCTCTGATCTTATATCACACTTAACCTTCACAACCTTCACAGTCTCCAGGACAAAATGGTTGATACTTTTCTTCTGAAGTTCATTTCATTTTTTTTAAATTATTTTTATTAAACCATAAACACATAGATCATGTATATGTTAATGTATTTATGAGGTACAATGTGCTGATTTCATATAGAATTAGGAATGCTTACATCACACTGGTTAATATATACCTCATCTTGCATTATGCACCAAATGTGAGACATTTTTGGAAGGCCAGAAGGACAATATGTAGCTATTCAGTAGCTAAAAAGATGGTCATCTGAAAGGTAAACAATAACATTTGTACTTGGTCAGGAATATTCCCTAGTGATTATAATGTTATCTTTCTTCCTCACTCAAATAAATATTGTACTCTTGGCTCGGCGCCTGTGGCTCAGCGGGCTAAGGCTCCAGCCATGTAAACCTGAGCTGGCGGGTTCGAATCCAGCCTGGGCCCGCCAAACAACAATGATGGCTGCAACCCAAACAAAAAAATAGCTGGGCGTTGTGGCGGGCGCCTGTAATCCCAGCTACTTGGGAGGCAGAGGCAGGAGACTCACTTGAGCCCGGGAATTGGAGGTTGCTGTGAGCTGTAATGCCGCGACACTCTA
The DNA here is from genome assembly GCA_963573935.1 of Arctocebus calabarensis. Taxonomy (NCBI): domain Eukaryota; kingdom Metazoa; phylum Chordata; class Mammalia; order Primates; family Lorisidae; genus Arctocebus; species Arctocebus calabarensis. Next base: position 33,901 of record CAUYON010093679.1, on the reverse strand, counting down.
CCCAGGGCGACAGCTTGAGGCTCTGTCTCAAAAAAAAAAAAAAAAATAAATAAATAAATAAATAAATAAATAAATATTGTACTCTCTAATTTTCTTCCCTGATCAGAGCCTACTTTTATCTCCTGATATACAGGATATCCCCAAAGTTGCATAGCCATATGTAGGGAAAATGGGAAATTGTAGTAAATGTGTCTTTATACAAAATTTCTCCTATGAAATTTTACAAAGTGGTGGTCAATATAGAGAGAACATTTTGTAAAATCTGTAAAACTTTGTAAAGAATATTTTACCAAAAGTTATATTTAACTATAGTTTTCCATTTTCTCTATGTATGGCCACTTTGGGGGTATCTTGTAGTATGTTTAGACTTGCTTTATGCAAAAATCTTGATCTGATTAGATTTTGTGCATACGTTATATTAAAAATTTATTTCTAAATCTCATGCTCCTTGACAGCTTATTTTTGTACATGTGAGAGTTTTTGTTAAAAATAGAATTAAAAGGCTACGAATTCTAGTAGCCATTTGCAAAAGAATGTACAATCTTATTCAAGATGTTATGTTCAAATGAGTTCCTGCCTTAAAAAATGCATATCAAACAAAGTGTTAAAGTAGATTGTTTAATTGCAGAAGTTTTAAGGTTACCTACCAGACTTTTCTATGAGAAGTAATGACAAAAGCCCACTTAAGTGTTTAGACTTTGAATAAAATAATAGTATTTCATTAACAAGTCTCTCTTTCTGCCAAGTATTCTTTTAAAAAGAGTTTTCACTGGGTTGACATAAAAACCTGACTTTTTAAAATTTTATACTTGATCTTAGCCAGAAGGCCAAGAAGTGATGGCACTTATTAATTTAATAGCTTATTATATTTTTATGATCTATTACTTGCTTCCCAGAATTTAGTCATTTTTTCACTTATTTTCTTCAAATATTAAATAATATTTACTCAAGTTACACATAGTAATTTCATTCTTTCTTATGCACAAGAGCTCAGGAAAAGGCAATCATAAGAAAAATGAAGCTGATAAAATAATTAATTTATCACATAAAAGTTCAAGTAATCTCATATGCACAGAATATTTTATTTTAAATGTGTCTTTTGTGTAGTATGGGTAATTTGGGTATGCAAATAAATATATTCCTGAAAATCTTCATGCCAATGTGCCTTAGTGTTAAAATCAATTTTACCAGAAGAGATATTTGAATTAAAAGTGGGATCACCTAGATTACCTGTATTAAAATGCCCCAATTTTCTGAGATAACTATTAATGTCGAAAGAGTATTAATCTGGTATGTAGAATCTAATCTTTTTTACTTTAGTCTTAGAGAAATAAAGCAGAAAGTAACATATTGTACATGTATGAACAAAAGTTTTGTAGATGAATCCTTTAAATCTCTTGACTGTGAAAATTGCTTCAGTATGAGAAAAGACAATTTTAATTACTATCAATTTATATAAAATAAAAAAAGTATTATTAATGTAATTAATGCAGTCTGGGTATTAAAAGAGTGGTAGTCCTTTAAAGAAATAGATTTCATGAAAACAACAGGCTATTATTGGTAGGGGGAAAGTTATAATTCTGAAATAGGACTTTTTAAATATTTATAATCATAGGCTTTTTTTAACAAAGTCTTTATCAGATTTTACAGTTTATAATTTAAGACAATTTTTAGTATTGCTCAAGTAACACATGTTCATAGTAGAAAATGTTTAAAATACTGAAAAGATGTATTTTTCCCCAAAAGAGCTTGAGATCCATAAAATTTGTGAGGATAATCTGTAAAGTAATTGGTCTTGGATTAATTCCAAGTGGTAAAACATAGAACAGATTGACGCTCTATTCGTTATGAAAAACATGAAACATTTTTTAGGCCAAATCTATAGATGGTATCGAACGTATGTACATATCATATGGTATGCTTAGATTTTTGCAGAGTGATATTTTACTATTTTATGTCTAGAGATTTAAAAAAAGAAACTGGGAAACAAACTGTTTCTTTTATTTTTCACCAACTTCTTCAGAGTCCGTTTCTTTGATTCCTCATTCACACGTTGTCCGGACAGTTGACCCCTGAGTATGGTAGATTAATGGCACCGCATCAAGTGGATATCAAACAAATGTGCCACTTCTAAAGCCACAGCACCAAACTGCAAATTGGAAATACACCCCTGGTTATGCTATCAACAAAGGAGACCCTTGATGTGTGATTCCACTCATCATTCCTCTTAAGCCATTATCAGACAGCTGAGAACAGACAACAATGAAAGAACATGTGCTTGATTGTTAGCATGTCAGACGTACATTATTAAAAACAGTAGGGACAAGAAGAGAGATGAGAGGAAAGGCACTGGCTTCTTTGTTCCATGTGTGAGGGTTGATTTGGGAAGAAAAGATTTCTAAGAAGCACAGCCACGGAGCTCTCTCTGATGAAGGCCTAGCTTTCCCTCTGTTCATTTGATAATGAAGTTTATGTTCTTTCTTTTTGTTTCTTTCATAATGAAAATGATTAGGAACTTGTTTTCACTGCTTATTTATTCTCATCTATTTCAACTGAAAACTCATTTTCATCTGCCTAAATTTCTGATTGTTTTTCAAAGATCTGTATACAAATTACCTGGTGTAATTCAGCAAGACTGTTTTTAATCTATTCCTTCCTAACGAGACATGGGAAAAGAGTGAGGAATTCTCTGTTTCCTTCAGACTTTGCAAGTAAAAATAAAAAACATTAATAATCAAATGTATTGCATATGATATTATAAATGGCTAAACTAAGTAAAGATTTATTTTGGGAAATAAATGAAATGCCTGAATAGCTTAGAGTTATACTTGAAACAGTGTTCCTAAAGAATTCAAAATTTTTAAATTAAATACATAGAAAGGCAACACAATAGTGTCAAATACACAACATCGTATTTATAAAATAAAATAAATTTTAAAACATAACGAAGTGTATAAGAATTTTCCCATGGACTTTTTATAAATACAAGGAGAAATCAGAATTGTATATAAAAATATAAAAAAACATTTTTTCTCCAATTCCCTAAATTTATGTTCTCTTATGTAGTCTTAACACTTTTTATAAAGTTTTTTTCTATATTCCTCACAAAACAATGTTTATTCATTTAATAATATACATATGATTTTTAAAATTTATACAACTACACATCTCATTTCCTACTGAAGAGACAATTCTGTAGCTTTTTTTTCTCTTTTATAATAAGAATCACATTAACCAACAAATATTTAAAGAGTAGTTTATGAAGACAATTTAATATTATTATCTTTATTGATTTTACCCTATTTGGCTAAATTGTGGATACTAGAGGTTTAAATATTCCATTATCTATATTAAAATATATTTAATTGCTGTACCACATAGTTCTTATAACTACATTGGAATTTAATTTAGCATTATAAAATTCTAAAACAGATGGTCTCTGTCATATTCATTTCGGATATATTCACAAACTGACATAAGAATAAAAGTTATGAATTATTATGATTTCACTTAATTAAAAAGAGAAATACGATTTATTTAAAACTTTTCTAGTCAAATTTTAAAAATAATTAACAACTGAAAACTCTTTGATTCCATTATTACCTACAATCCAATGTATTTATTTGGAAAGCTTTGAAATACCCTTATACAAAGATGACTAAAATCAGAATGCATTGAAGTAAAATTTTGATGTATCCTAAATATTTATTTGTGGATCTTCAAAGTCACGACATTAATTAGGAATATTTTTTTCCAGAATCGAAAAAATTGCTCAAATATACTATGCCTGAAATCACTGAAATACCATAATATAAAGTACATTGTGGTGTGCACTGGGGAGAAATTTGAATATGTACAAATATTTATATGTAAGTGTGCAATTTGCATTTGTTCTACATGTATGTGTGTGTGTGTGTGTGTGTGTGTGTTGGGGAAAGAGAGAGAGAGAGAAAAAGAAATGGAGGAAGGTGGAAGAAATGCAAATATTTCCACTATTCAGCTGTATCTGCAGGACATGGTAAAATACTTAGAGTCTTTTATTTACTTTTGCAGTAAAAAGTTTTTATCTGACAGATATCTTTGTCTTTGGTGTGAATAAATTAACATTTTTAGCAATCGCAATAATTACAAATATTACTTTTCATTCAGAAGTGTTGTCTGCTGAAGGAAGTATTTTCAAACATGTGTTACCTGTTAGTCATGGTCAAAGACAGTTACTTCAACTGTAAGTATATCTCAATGTTTAATGCACAAAGAATGAGAAAATGGCAATTCCAATTTGTGAAAACCCTGGGCATTATTTGTGTGTGTGTTTCGGACAGAGGTGTGTGGGTGTGTCAGATGATAACTCTGGGTGAAAGGAATCCTATGAGAGCAAATAATTGGTTAAAAACAAAGTATATATATATTTATGTACATATATATATACACACACATATGTGCACCCACACATCTATACAAGTTTGAGCACATTTTTATCTAAAACAAACTCATGATTCAGATATAAAAATGAAATTATAAATTTAGGGAAAAAGCTTTTCAAAACTAGTATCAATTTCATTTAATTTTTAATGTTTTCTTATTCATTAGACTAAAAAAGCTAGAACACAGGTTGTATACATATTTTTTAATTGATTATGTTCTTCTGTTAAGAGAAAACTTATCTAACCGTTTTTACAGATGGAAAAAAGAGAGTCATTGAAAAGTACTTAGGGATAAAACTAAATGTTAAAAATATAAGTTTAAAGGTAAATCAATGTAAATTTAATATTATTCTTGGAATACAAAGTCGGTTTAATTTCAGAGAGCAACAAGCTATTTCCAGGAGCTATCTCATATCCAAAATGACATTTGAGAGATTGTGAGTCTGTTGTATCATCTTTTCTTCATACCTTACACTGTATTGTGCTTCTAGAGAACATAGAAATGCAAAGTACAGTCCAGCATTCCTTAAATCAATTGAGTTCAGTTGGTTTTCTGACATGAGCAATTCATAATTTCCCATTATAATTAAAGTGGCATTTTAAATTAATAAACTAATTTTTAGTATTGTATTCCTGCTGGTATTGATGTGTGTTTGTCTTTTTCAGCAAAATAATCTCGGTAAGGTTTCTATTTAAGGATCTTACAAAATTATAACATAAACATTTCCAAATGCTGGTTTTTAACTCAGGCAGGAAGGAATAGATCTAAGACATTCTCTGTGTGTCCCACCTTCTTTAACTTTCACTATCGTGAGAAAGAAAATAATTGGAAATGAATGAGATGAATAGTAAAAGGAGAAGAGGATTATGGAAAAACAAAATATATGTCTGATTTAGGTAAAACTCCCCAGAGACATCTTGTCAGTCAGTTTAAAAAGATCCAAAGAAAAGAAAACATTCACTGAGAGTTTTAATTTATAGAATGATAGACATAAAATGCATTCTAAAAGTCCACTTACTACTAGTTCTTTCTCTCTCATTCACGACCCCAAGCAACTGAGATCAAAGAATTCCAATTTCAAATTGGAATTCCAATTTGAATTCCAATTATCAAGAATTCCAATTATCATACTATCATTACAAGACTCTTTTATGTCATAAAATACACAAACACACCCATATAAAAGTAACAATAAAATGACAATGGTTGTTGGTATTAGTTTCAGAAATGTATTTCTTATTTCAAAGTAAATGATTCAGTTTTATCCATTTCCTCTCCTGTTCTCAATGGAGCTGAAAAACACCTGGACAAGTGCTCTATGTAATTGCCCCTTGATATTGCTGAAGAAATTGTAGTGTCCTTCATTCAAGTCTTCCAAAAGCAAACTTCATCTTTTGTTCTATTACCATTCTGCATACATTCTATTTCCTATGCTTTTACCCAAGTTTGCCATTTGTTTTCAACTCTGGAGTTCTCTCAATCCCATCCTATTGAGTAATGACTCTCAGAACCCAAGAGAGTGTACTAGCAAACACTCAAGAAAATAAAATCCCATCAAATGTTTCTAAACCTTTTAAAACTTGGGGAGAGAAAAGGAAGTTCTTGACATATATAAGACAATTGAAAACCTTAATCAAAACCAGTCTTTTCTTTTCCACTAATATTTTTCACATGCTTTCTTAGAATTGTCCATTCTCCAAAGCATCATCATCACGTGTAAAACAAATGGAAACCAAACAAAAACCTAAGCAGGTCACTGTATGTCTTATAGTATGAAGTCTGTGTGTATATTCTGCTTGCAAACACACATACATATGTATATATGCATGTGTACATACATACATATTCTCTATTTCTAAAAACATTTCTAAACACAAAGTCCTCTTATTTGAAGTGTCCTGACCTTACTTAATTCAATTCTGGCAAAAATTCTGTAGGTTGTTTGTAGGAGATGCATCTTTAGGTAAAATAAAAAATAGTATAATTTTTTATTATTTTTCTAATTTTTTTAAGTAGTTGATAACGTTTCTCAAGAAAAAAAGGAAAAAACTAGAATAAAATTACCACATTTTAAAATCAGCAACTGAACAGGATTTAAATGGATGTATTTTTATCTTATGTCCTATAGCAATTAGCTGTCTCTAATACATGTAGCAAAAACAGCCAGAGAAGTATTCGCAAACTTTAAAATGGGATTGTTTTCACGGATGTCTATTCCTTTTAATTTTTTTCTCAAAGCATTATGAAGGTCATTAAATTAGGTAAATGTTATTCAGTATGCATATTAAATGACAGAGGACACATTCCAGCCTTAGCAAATCAGAATATGTGTGCTATGGTCCAGGGATGCCAATATTTTCTATAGTCAGCAATTTACTTTTAGTCCACAATATTTGGAAAACGGCTACAGTAGAAGCCAAAAAACCTAAGAAAACAATGTTGCCTTTAATCCAGATTCTAACTCCAAACCTAATGCCAACATTTTTAAAGCAGATACAGTAAGTTTAAACTTACTACGTGCAAATTTAAATAAAAATTGATAGAGAATCCTAAAAGGTAGAGCCATCCCTCTTCTTTTCCTTGTTGAAAAATCATCGGTGATTTTTAGTACGGGTTTGAACAGTTACCTCTTTTTATCCCAGGAGCTGTCATCCCTGGAATCCTTACTGCATTCTCGCTTGTCAAGTAGTAAATTGGTTCCCTTAAAACAGGAGCCTGTCTGAGGAGCAGGCCCAAGTTCACTGCCTTCTAGGTGTGGATCTGGATGAGTATGTATATGTCTTAAGTTCTCAAAATCTTCATTAATGTGACTGGTGTGAGTTATACTAATTTCTGGCTGATTGCTAGCACTTACTAAGGTCCAGAAATTGTCCCTTGGATTTGCTGTGTTGCCACTTACTTCCTTTATAAGCAGTGCTGGACACAACTTTACAAAGTACTACAATGTACTTTGAGCACGTTTGCGATTCAGAGAAATAGTGTGAGGAATGTTACAGGACAAGGAGGCCCCACCACCTGCCGCCTTGGCCCCGGTGGTGCTGATGCTGTGGCGGATGGAGGAACCAGCTTGCTGGAAGGCTGGACCCCTGTGCCGCACTGGTCTTGCGGTCTCCCCCTCGTGGTGCTCTTCTGGCTAGTCCATTTCATGGCTGGTCCCTTGCTGTCTCAGCCTCCTGCACTTCTGACTGGCCAATGTCATGTCAGTTTCCAGGGCCTTGATCTTCCTTGGAAAGCTGGCATAACTGATGAAGACCCACGCCCTGAGAGTTCTGCAAAACCACCCGCTGGGACCATATAAACCCCTGAGCAGAGAGCTAAGACACAGACCTTGGCTGGACCTCGGAGAGGGAGCAGGAGAGCTTGTTCCCCTGCTGAGTCCTCTCTGCCTGGAGGTTTGGTTTTTCTGGTAGTTGTAATTCTTGTTTCCTGTAAATAAATCCTGACTTACCACTACTCCTGTGGTCCCTTGATTCCTTCTTTGAATCTCCCAGATCAAGAACCTGAAATTCCGGCTTCAGGAAGACTGGGTACATATCACGATTCAGGCAAAACCAGCTACAAGATGTAACCAACTAAGAGAATGTCTTATGCGTTTCAGACTCTTCTGGAGTAACACTCAGGGGCTTCTGATTTTAACCTTGGTGGCTTCTCTTATTCTCTGTTAACACACTATGATGTAATACAATTTTCCTTTTGCCGCTCATATATATATATATATATATATATATATAATTTTATCATTTAAACTCAACTCTTCCACTAAAATGTGAGCTCCAAGACAGCAGTTTTTCCCCTGCTTTATTTCTCAATGCTCAGTAAGTAAACTAAACTATTGAACAGCAAATACTGGCTGTTGAATAAATAATGTTTGAAAATATGTGGCCTTCCCAATTATTGTCTTTACTTTTAATTAGTCTACCACAAAGAAACTTTCATTTCTTTTTTTTTAATTGAGACAGAGTCTCACTTTGTCACCCTTGGTAGAGTTATGTGGTGTCACAGCTCACAGCAACCTCAAACTCTTAGCCTCAAGAGATTCTCTGGCCTCAGGGTCCCTAGTAGCTGGGACTACAGGTGCCCAACCACGGTGCCTGGCTATATTTTTTGTTTGTTTAGCAGTCCCAGGAAGGTTCCAACTCACCAGCCTTGTTGCACGTGGCTGGTGCCCTAACCACTGAGCCACAAGTGCCCAGCCTTCATTTTCTTTTTTCTAAGAATACATAAAATTAATTTGAGACTACTAAAATAACTTTCTCAATGTATATTCATAAAATGTCATACATTTTAAGTCATTTTTATTATTTTTAACCTCAAGCTTAATATCAGTCATCTATGGGAAATAATCTGGATGATCTTCTAGGTATGGTCAAGCTCTGACAATTTGTGACTTACTAATTTAAAAAAAGTAAGATAGAAATGTCTGGTTACGGTAATTTCAAGGAGAGTTTTAGTTAGAAAAGCTGGAGAAATTTGTGAAAGATTGCAAAACATATAAAGGAGTCTGTAAGTTTTTCATATGATAAAATAAATTTTTCATTTATTGGAAGATGTTTTATTTTTCTCATGCCAAAGTAATGTCCAGTAATCTCTAATGAATTTTCATGTTTTGTTGTAGCTGTTGTTGGTTTTGGTGTCTTGCTTTTTATACTACATTTGCAAACAATATACATCAGCCCATGGGGAAAGTGTTTAGAGATCTAACAGGCCTTTGTGTGCCAAAACCATTGCACACAGAACAAGTCAACAGCAATCAAATGCATATCATCATACAGGAATATAATTATGTGACAAACAAATAGGAAACCACTAGTGCAAACTGCCACTCTATTCAAGGTATATCAAAATATATACCAAACATACTATCTATCATGTACTCATGTGGATTTTTAATTTTTATTTTGTAGAAAATAGATATTATTGCATCTCATATTATTGTTTGAAAAATTTGATGGTTTCTCAGTGAAAAAGTGAATTTGAGCTATTAAACTTCCAATTAAAGGCATAACAGTTTAAACTGGTTTGCTCTTTATAACTTCTCTAGTGAGGTGGACCTATTTCAAATAAAATATCTAGGGAAAAAAGTAGCAAAAAATGACATCTATATAACACTGAGGTCTATATAATACAATCATTTCTAATACATTAACTTATAATAGGATGTGTGCCTGTGCAGTTTGTTGATGGGTGACTCCTGCATGCATATGTGTGTGAATTTGTGTGTATGTTTATTGCAAATGATTTCCATGTGAATCTTTGGACGTTTCAAGGAATAAAGATCTGTTTTTTCTACACATAATGCCAGTCTCCATTTATATAACACTAGCCAATAAACTTCAAGCACAAATAAATTGAAGAACACTACCATTAAAGTTAGAGAAAAGTTTTTCTTTCTTTCTTTCTTTCTTTTTTTTTTTTTTTTAGAGAGACAGAATCTTACTTTGTTGCCCTCGGTAGAGTGCTCTGACGTCACAGCTCACAGCAACCTCCAGCTCTAGGGCTTGGGTGATTCTCTTGCCTTAGCCTCCTGAGTAGCTTGGACTGCCAGTGCCCGCCACAACTGAGAAAAGTTTTCTGAAGATTAACAGAGATATTCTCATTTATAAAATGTAATAGGACAACTTTCTTGGTGGACTTTAAAAAAATTAAAAGACTCAGATTTTTGCTGAGTGTTTCCTATCTGTTATTGATTCCATACTTCAATAAGAGCTAACATACGTGCATCTCAGGAAGGTCTTTGGTTCACTTCAAGCATGTAAAGACCTTCTACTGAAGGAAGAAAATCTTATAAACACTATACTTTTCTTAGAACAAAACACTGACTCTCCCATGTCTAAAGGAGTGGTTAAAAAAATGACCATGAAATTTTTGGAGGAAGGGAAAGGAGAGAATTTTATTTTCAGAAGAACCATCTGCAGATTGGGGAACACAGCCTTTGGGGAAACTGTAAGTTCGTGGTCCTCAGAAGGAAAGGAAGCAGTGGCCTTTAGAGCTGTATTTATGTCTATGCCTGTGTTTCTATCTGTGTCTACAACTGTATCTATACCTAGAGGACATCTGACAATTAAATTTGTGAACTCATCCTAGAAAGACCATGACATGCCTCATTGCTGAATGTAACTCAGGTCAGAAGAACGCCCCGTGGGGAGATAGGCACTGACACCAGCATCTAGTTCTCCCTCCAAGCACTTTTCCTAGGATGAGTTTGCAAACTGAATTGTTAAACCACATATGATGACAGCTTTAATCGCCATTACAGAAAAAAAAAAATTTGCTTGAGGGGTGGACTAGGCCCTGGCATCAGTGCATAGCTTCCCAAGGGAGTACTTTGAAGATGACCATAGTGATATTCAGCAACAGGTATGCAGAGCTTTTTTTCTAGCACAAGTTCAAGAACTTCATTGTCTGACCTCGTATGTATCTCTCCATCTGTCTGTTGGATCGTCTGTTCAGCTATCCATCTGCCTATCCATGTAGATATCTGTGATATCTAGACTCTGCAACCTATGGGTTAGCCCCAGGTCACCGGGCCTATTGGCACAAAGTTACTTTACTGCAGAGTTGCCTAGAGAATTGAGTTCTCCTGCTTACTGCGAAGTAAATTTTCCGATGTGTCATAAGTCACTCAAGAAAGATAAAAATCAGGTTATTAAAGAACTTGAAGTCAACTCTGTTCTGATATATATAAGAATACTGAAGTAAAAATGTTGCTCAATTTTATAGTTGGTAGTTTAATTATTAGATTAATAATCGCTATAAAATTTATTAGGTATTAGCCACAATGTGACAATCTACATTATGTATTACCCGGAATAAAAGTTGCTGACAAAGCTGAAAGCAATATTCGTGTAAAACAATACTTGCTTGAAAAACATAAGAGTAATTTACTGTTAGCTAATTAACTAATGTTATATTAAGTACTTGATCCTTTCAACAATATAGATATCTTAAATGAGAAGTGGAGACGGTGTGCTAAGGGTAAAGGTGGCATTGGAGAAAGATGCTATCGTTGGGGAAGAGGAGCCAATTTATGTTCCATCACTAGACCCTGCCAATAGTTTGTAAGATATAGGAAAACATTTATTTTTAAATAGTAAAGTTTGACATTTTAAAAGGGTAAAATTCTTTTACAAAAATTCTTGAAATAAATATGAAAGAAATATTATTTGGAGGGGAAAGGAGAGTGTTGATGTAAGATTTGGGCCGATGTTCTTCAACAGTATTTAGAAAGTTGGATTATTCCACAAAGAAAGGAGAATTGCAGTGTGGCTGACTATGACAGAAGAGCAAGTTTGGATGGAAAGGTCTTCACTGTTTAAAGTGGATGTGGGGCACTGATGTAGTTTATGGAATAATTGTGATTTTCCTTGCTGTGATTTTAAGCCAAATGAGGACCAGGAAATTGAATGGGAAAAAGGAAAAAGATACATTAATCATATTTTTCTTTTTCCAAAATCCTTTTTCAAATTTTCTCTTTTAAGAAGGAGTATTAAGGGACTTTTTTTTTTGAGTTTGAGATACTTTGCCAGCTGTTTAAAAATATTGACAACCATTCACCCAATACTTTGTTTATATATTAAAACAATATTCCACTATGGAATTTACACAAAGGAACAGCAGTAATTTTATCAAAAAGACACCTGCACTTGAATGTTTATTGCAGCACCATTCACAATTGCAAAGATGTGGAATCAGCCCAGGTCCCCATCAATTCATGAAAGGTTTAAAAAAATGCGATTTTTATATACTATTGAGTACTACTCGGCCACAAAGAGGGATGAATGAAGGCCTTTTGCAGCAATTTTCACGGTGTTGGAGATCATTTTTCTATGTGAAGTACTACAAAATGGAAAAAGAAACCAACCACCACATGGACGAACTCTTAAAGTGGAACTAACCAATGAGCATACAATTTAGTGTAAATTGAGCAAGGGGGAGTTGCGAGGAGGAGATGGGTGATAATCTACCTAATGGTTACAATAAACATTTATTGGGTGGTGGGCACACTTACACCTCCGACTCAAGCATAACAATATTGATATATGTAACAAAAATATTTATTCCCCCCTAATATTTTGAAATAAAAAATCCCACAAAAATAAACTATCTGAAAATGGAAAGAAAGACAAAAATATAGTTAAAATTCAAAGTAATTTTGTCCTCATTATCTATCAAAACTAGTTCCAAAGGACTGTAGGCACTGGAACATTACAACAGCGTTGTTTTTACAGAGGAAAATTCATTGTGCAATGGATCCCATCAAGATGATTTAGACCTGAAAATGCCTAAAGACTTTCTTTGGCACACCCAAAGAATCAGAGACTACTATACTATGAGACAGTACCTTTGATATTTTCATCACCTGTGAATATTTTAAAATACTCTGCTTTGGGAGTAGATAAATCATGGAATTGGGTGGCACCTGTGGCTCAAAGGAGTAGGGCGCCAGCCCCATATGCCAGAGGTGGCGAGTTCAAACCCAGCCCTGGTCAGAAACTACAAAAAAAGAAAGAAAAAAAATCATGGAATTATGGATGTCAAGTATATCAGCATTCCATTTTTCACCAGGGTCTCTGGTATTTTCACAGTTTATTATTTTTCTTTTAGTAAACTAATCCACCCATCTAGAAGTCATATTTTCCCCCACGCAACATTATATATTATAACATGGATCTGATGTACTATAAACACTATAATACAGTGATAAAATGTGGTAAATTTTATGGGAACCAAGGAAAGAGGAAATAAAATCCAGAATTAATTCCCTATAGATATATGATTTGAATTAATGACTTCTTATTAAGAACTTAAATATAATTTAAAAACTTAGGTTATTATCATGTATATTCGAAGAAAAAAATACATTCAGTCTTATCCACTAGCTTATTAATAAAATGACATTTCTTCTCAGCGGGCCATACATAGATTTCATCTTCTGAATAAGAATATTAGGAAATAATATAACACAGAGACTGACCACTTGAGGAAACTGTCCAGAAATTAGCTTCTTGCACAGTAATTTTTGAATATTTCTGCAACAATCTCATGAAAAGCATTCTAATCTAAACACAACTAAAGTGAGATCATTTCATCATCTATAAAGTGGAGGATCATCCCTGTCATCTGTAAGAATTATGTCCCATTAATGCCAAAGACAAAGAGAAAAGAAGATGTGAAACAAGGCTTCCAAAACAGATTTACAGCAGTCCGATTCAGAGGAGAATGCTAAAAGAAAAATGTGTTGCAGTGTGCAGAGTTTCCAGGCTAATTCATATGGAGTGAGCCCTGAGGTAAAGAGCTTGGGTAGCAGAATGTTAAGGGACTGGGCACAGTGAAGAGGGCAACATGGACGAGACAAATGAGCAGTGACTGAGTGGGCCCAAGAGAGGAAGCAGCGAGATTACTATAACTACAAAGCAAGTTACAAATTGCTGGCCCAGGCATTGTTTATGACTTCTGTAGAGTGCACGCAAGTGGGAAAGCCCTAGATTTATCCAATAGGGCATAATTGTGGCTTGGGGGTTGGGGGTTGGCCAAGAGAAGTGTTATATTCGCCTGTGGTACAGAGTTACACATACTTCTCCTTCTTCATCTCCAGTTATAACAAAGTGTATTGGAATAATATCAGGGATTGAACCATGTGCTCTGTGTTTGACATTTCTTAGCTATTAAACTGTATAACTCTTTTCCCTCCAACTTAAATTTTTGTCAGACACTTAGTGTTCTGAAACAACATTAATTCTTTCAATTCACCATGGCACATGGAAATAATTTGTATAGAGATAAAGCATTATTTCTTGCTCATAAATACATGGGAGTTTTCTTTAAAATAACTACAGATACATGTGTTAAAACTGCTTTGTAAATTTGTTGCAATGATTTAGGAAGTCACAGCCAGATCTTGGTCTAATAAGCAAGCTTTCATTGTTGATAAGAATGTAAAAAGTATTAAACATCCAAACCATCTCCCATTCGGAAAATTCTTTGTAAAAGCTATTTGAGTAGCTAAATAAGCCTGATGGGTGCCATTCTGTCCACTATTGCCACCTCCAACTGTGAAGATAATATGAACTTGAGGATTATTATTACTATTTGTATCCGGGGATTGATGTGTGCCAGGCTCCACGTCATGCTCCTTACTGGAATTGTCTCATTCAGTCATGAGAATATCATGTGTGAGGAACAGAAGTTCATTACTGTCATTCCGAGGGATGGAAACTGAGTCCTAAAGTTGTTGTGTAAGTTGTCCAAGGTCACTTTGCTAAGAAATCTGTCTTGTAGGATTGGGGACTTTGAATTTGGAGCCTAACATATTTGCTTCTGCCAACTCCATTTCTACGATATTGTCATGTACACTCAACTCTACTATAAAATGGGAAAAATTATTTAAATCAGGGTTTTCTTATATGACTGTAATTATGGAAGTGAGAGATTTCAACAGATACTTTTATTTAATGCCCATAGTAGAATCCTCTGGATAGCAGAGAGAAGAGCAAATGATTGTGCTCCCCCTTAAGGCTGAGACTCTGCTCCCTAGGTGGGAGTGGAGAAGGGAAGAATATTATATGGAGACCCTAGAGTGCAATTTATAGTATTGAAATAGTATATAGTAAAAGTACAAATAACATTTGTTAAACAAACATCAAATAAGTTCAAGGACCTCATATTTGGTGGCCACTATGTCGTAACCTCACTTTAGCCACTTGTCCTTCCTTCTTCACATTGCCCTGCTGATCTCCACTGGGTACACCATAATGCTTCACCATCTTCATGATTTTCAATCTTTATTTTCGTTTGTGTCATTCATCTTCTCTTTCACTGTACAGCTCATCATTTGTCAAGACAGAGGAAATCCACCTTCTTGGGAAAATTAAGATTTTTTTGGCTTTTTGGGAGTCTCACTTTGTTCCCTTGGTAGAGTGCTGTGGCATTCTAGCTAGCAGCAACCCCAAACTCTTGGGCTCAAGTGATTCTCTAGCCTCAGCCTTCCGAGTAGCTGAGGCTATAAGCACCTGCCACAACGTCTATTTTTACAGATGAGGTCTCTCTCATGCTCAGGCTGGTCTTGAATTCCAGAGCTCTTGCAATCCACCGGCCTTAGCCTCCCAGAGTGCTGGGATTACAGGTGTGAGCCACCACTCCCACTTTCTAAAATCAAATTGCTGTCCATTATATGATTCCATAAATGTCTGTTGCTACTTATTTCTTGGGTTGACTACATTTTGTTACCTCTAGCTGACCACTAATGCCTTCAAGTCAGGACAATAGCATAGCAACTAGCTCATGGTAGGTGAGAGGTGGGCCAGAACACAAAGTCATGCTCTGTATTAGAATGAGTAACAATGACGAATCAAGGTTTATTTTAGGTTTTCCCCTTTTCACTTTACTGGTGAATGTACAGATAAGAGGAATAAAGAATATGTACCAGGCAAAAATACTATTGGAAGAGGCAATTTGTCATGGGCTCTGAATGCCCTGCGGGTGCCCACTGGGTATACCAGGCATGTAAGACTTTGACCTTTCTCTACCTCTGTGAATTCTTAGGGTTGTGCTTACAGTGTGGAGTGAGGGCTCACAAAAGCTTTGCCTACAAGACATTATTAAAAACAGTGAAATTACAAATTCAGCATATCTGGCCTCCATGTAGGTCCCTCTGCATCACCCTGGTGTGACCTGGCGGTAGGGGGTGGGATGTGAAAACTGACATGAGCACAAAGCTCATTTTACCTACTGTATCCTGAGGAACAAAATTCCTTGTCTCTGACTCAGGAGTCTATGTCTTCTGCCAGTAATAATGAAAGAGAAACAAGCTAACTTATTAAGTCATGGTAGATAATGCATAATAATTTTCACAGTTTCTGACAGACACAGTGAGTATATACATATAAATTGGGAAAGAATCAAGATGACATATATGTCAAAATGACAGATATATGGCATATATATCAAAATGACATATATATAACATATATATGTCAAAATGATCTTGATTCTTTCCTAACTCCTCAATAAAATAAATCTAAACTTTTGTGGTTATCATAATTTGGTTCTCCTCATAAGCAGACTCTAAAATCAAGGATGTAAGTGCAAGTTGCTTACTTGGCTTAATAGGAAACACTATTAGAAAAATAGAGAAATGAAAAAAAGATGCTCAATCAACAAAGGGATAAAGCTAGTGATCACCATGGGTGAATAGAGTTTAATCTACTGGGAAAGCCCTGGAGGTCAGTATATAGCAGATGCTTCAGAGTTATTCCTTCTAAGAGATGAGGAGAGATAAGAATGATGGAATATTTATACCCCAATACCCATCGGTCCCAAGTTGGGAGTGCTCCTGACAGATATCAAATCTATGGTGTTCATGGGATGCCTGGTAGGTGAGCAGAATAGGCCGTAAATACGTTATCAGGCATGCTTGTGATGCAGATTCTAGAGTTGGAATTAGCCTGTGTCAACCAAAATTTTGAGGCCAAAGGAATATGTTTGAGACAGCAACATTCCAACTACAGTATTACATGAGTTTATAGTCTAGGGCTGTCTGCGTTGGGGCCACTAGGTAAGATAAGCACATAGGGCATGGCAACATATGTCCCACTACTAACAAACACACAGCGCATTCTCCTTTCCTACATTTACATATTTTTAATTTTTTCCTTTTTTTTTTCATTCTGTGTCAACAGGCCTACTATGTTGCCACGACCTACCACAGTGTGCACAATACATGTGATCAATTTAACTGGTTTGACTCAAGTCTTACCCTGGGATGAAGAATGAGGCCAGATGAAATGGGAGCTGAGAAACTCCTGGAACATCCCCAAGAAGGGCAACTCACTTGTGAATTACTGGGAGTTACCTATCCAAGACAACTTTACTATTGCCAGAGTTTTCCGTTCAGAAGTTAAAACAAGTTACTGAATGACCGAGAGCAAAGCTAGCATTAATAATAGCTACCATATGCCCACAACCATGGCACACAGTTCACGTACATTCACACATTTTCCCCAGCTTAGTTCCTTAAAGTTTCTGTTTCACACAGTGAAGAAAACTGGAAAAGGTGAGCACATTTTCTTAAGGGTACAGAATAGATAATGACTGTCTAAGGATGGGAATTTTGATGCATTTAACTTGAAAACACATGGTCTTTTCTATACCACTCTTGATTCCCTACAAATCACTACTTCATCCTGAGTGCAAGTAAAAATGTAGGAATAAGCTGGGTACCTGTAGCTCTATGGTTAGAGTGTTGGCCCTGTGCACTAGGGGTGGCAGGTTCGATCCCGGCCAGGGCCTGCTAAACAAACAAACAAAAAAAAACGTAGGAATAATCTAAATCAAATCTTTTCTTCTAACACACATAAACACGCACACATACTGTGTAATAACATAATATAGTATCTGATTCCATGTTTGATGTTCCACTGCTGAAAGTTTCAAGTACCATCCTTTCCCTTTCCCCTTCTTCCCTACATATAAGCAAGCTGATGAGAAAGCTTGCTTTCCCTCCTTTGGCACAGTAAAAAGTTCAAACCACGTAAGCCCTGCTCCAGGAGGGAAATCCTCATTCCACCCCGCCCCTCACTGCTATAAAAACTTGAAAACCAGTCTCTTCTAACTCCCTTAAGGCATATTTTGGAAGTGTTCTCCTCAGAAAACCCTATTGTGTAAGTAATAAACCTTTCAAACCTTATGGATGGATTGTGTGACATCATTAGTTTTGATATCAAATCAAATTTTAGGAGGAGGATCCATTCTTTTGCCATTGGTGACCACAAGGTTTGACTCAGCAATCACAATGTCTAGATCATTATCATCACCATCATCCATCTTCTTTTCTGGCCTTGGCTTCTTAACTAGGTTGGCTACTTTCTGTCAAGCTTGTTCTTTGAGCTATGCCACTTTGTGGTGCATATGCTGAGTCTTATAGGGCTTCTTATAGACTTAACTACCCTAAAATAGCAAGTTTCAAAAATCAGGGACCTCTTTAGGATGGTTAGGTAGGGACACGGAAGAAGAGGAACATGTGTCTTGTCTATGAGGTTTCCAAAGACCGAACATGTGTTTGATCTATGATAGTGGTTCTCCAAGGACTGACCAACCAGAAACAATACAGTAAAAACTTTAGGACGACTGGAGCTCAAATTAAAGCTAAACGTGAGATCCTACTACATTTAAATAAGGAACACATATAATCTTTGAGAAATTCGTGTATGTAAAATAGAAAGCAAAAAAAAAAAAAAGCCTCATTTAACAAATGGGCTATTACCTTGTCAAAATTCCCTAGTCATGATGCACATTGCCTTGTCAAAATTCCCAAAGCATAATGTCCATTGCCCTACGATATCCCACAGTGGGAACAGAGGCTTTCACTCAATGAATAAAAAATTAAAATTAATTAAGTCTTTGACATTTACAAATGGCTAGAAATAAATGGCACTCCATGGACCTTCTCCTTCCTAGTTAAAATAGTTAATAAAGTCCAATGTAAATTAAAACATGGCCTTTAAGGATTGAAATCCATTATGCAGGACCTATTTAGAAGAGGAATGATTACCCTACTGCTTTTCTATTTAGCAGTTCAACGTGCCCTAGAAAGAATGAGTGGTACCTGGTACATTACTCTCAACTTAATGTCATGGTTTTACCTAGTAAGGTGCCTATACCCAGTAGTATTTAAATTATCAAATTCAGCCAACTAGTAATTGGTAAATACTTTGAAGTATAGTTTCAAATTAGATGTACTGTTCATATTTCAACAGCCTCTCCAAATCACATCCAAATTTTTCCAGGAATGCACGTATCAAGTTATAATAATGACATCCTCTTATTTCAAGGAGATTTATTTGACATATGAATTCAGAATGTATAAATACTTTCAAAGAAACTCACAAAAAAGGGATGAGTCATTACCACACAAGGAGTTCCAGATTTCACAAGCTCCGAACTCCCCAAAATTTTTTAAAAGCATTGGGTAAACTGATGCATACTCTATTTCCAACACTGTCAGCAATAGCTATTGACTCTCTCAGAAACAATAATTTTTTTTAAAGGCAAACAGTTTTTCTTCCTTTTTGGGTTCTGGAAGCAGCATATTCCTCAGTTACAAATTTTACTTAAGTTTTTTATATTGTTACTTTCAAATCAGCCCACCTTCATTGGCACATCCTACACTAAAATGCTCAAGTATTTGTCTAAATTGCAAGACAGCAGTCATTTTCCTTGGTGCCCCCTAGAGATTCCTCCAAGTAGAGGTTTCTGGGGTCTCTGGCCCTCCTCTCTGGTCTCCTAGAATTTCTGGACAGCCCAAGATAGCCATAATTTTTCCAGAGATTTCTGGTGTAATTAGTCGGTCTCCTTACTACCACATTATATGACATTAGAGTGCATACTAGGTTGACCTGAGGACAGTGCTTCAGAGGTCCTGAGCCCATGACTCTCTATATTTGATTTCTTCTATATCTTGAATCACAGAAGCAGTAACCAACAATTTCAGTCCAGTCAGGAGGCTTCCTCGTAGAAGGTATAATCAAAGGTGGGTGCTCTGGCATTACTCATCAGTAGGTAGGATGCCCCTCCCATCCCCAATATCCTGTTGCAAGCTATGGTTCCAGAGGAGGAAGCCACAACTTAGGTACAAATGAATGAACAGAAGAGGGAGCAAATATAATTTATGGTCACTAGCATCATGATCACACAGGAAGGGGATATCTGGGGAGCTATCACTTTACATCTTCTTATTAGGATGTTCCTGATCAAGAATGGAATCCACACGTCAGTATCCATGACCTTATTTTAGGCAGTATTCTTAGGATTAGACACCCTGGCTAACAACTGATTCCATCTGCACATTTTTTATATACTGTTGGTCATTCCCAATGTTTTGATCATCTGCTCTGACAATGGCAACAAAAATTGTATATCCAAAACAATCCTTTTTTGGTGTAAAAAGCTCTAGTGATCTCTTATTTTACAAATGTGAGAAAAATAAATGAAAATCAAACACACCATGCTTCTGCTATAGCCATAATATAAGGCCCCACCAAGATACCCCATCTATCCTACAGAGTTCCAGACGTTGTTGATAATAACCAATACACTTATTTCCCTTCCCAAGCTATGCCCTACTGGACTCTGGAGTGATACGTCTTATAAAATATTCACCTCCCTTACCAGCAGGAAATAGGTCTGTAGAGAATGGTGATGGATTATTTAAACAAATTCAAATTCAGTCAATGAAAACATCACACATTTTAGCCACCAGTGAAATATCAGAGGCGAATTACAATAGGGTCAGATTCCACTTTTAATGTTAGACTGCTAGTACCTCTCAAAGTTCACTACTCCCTTTTCTGAGCTGCTCTACATCTGGGCAAGCTGATAAGGCCCTGATTCTCTCTCCTTGGTGCTGGAGGGAATTTTAATGCACACAAGCCCCAGCACATGCAAAGAAACATTAACCCTATCCCCAGCCCCTATCAAGCATAAGAACTCAAAAGTCAGTGTTCTCTGTTTTATCAAGTTATTCATTGGCCTGCTTGAGAGCTCATTCTATTTTCCCTAGAAAGCCTCAGTCTGTGAGCAATAAACCATTTTATATCCTCTTGGTGAGTTTGTAACATCAACAATTAAGATATACAAAAGAAATATTAAATTAGGGAAAGGGAATTCATCTCTCTTCTGAGGGGTGACAACAACAAAATTCATTTCAGTTATTCCGGCATAGGAAACCCTCAAAGCAGGGGCTGTCAGCATTAGAGCGCAGGTAGATTGCATTATCATTACCAAAAAGAATCAAACCTTTTGCGAAAGTATACCTTGTCCTAGACGGTATCCAGACAGCAAAATACTACTAAAACTCTTCAGAGCAAACTTTTCTTGCAACTAACATATGGTCTTTCTGATATGGCTGGCTAAGCCTTGCAAAAAGCAAGAAAAAAGAAGTACGTTGTCCCTTCTTATGCAATTTTTTTTTTGCTTGTGTTATACAAATTTACATCCCTAAAGATTTTAAATCTTAGTTAAAGCAGCAAGGTTCTAATTGGTTTTGCATTTAGTTTTCAAAAAAGAGTTCTTCAGTGGTTTATTTTCCCAAGGTTCAATTGCCACTCTATATTATATTTAGGATGTATTTTATGGAAAATTTATTCTTCCAGAAGCATTTATATATAGTACTGAACTAACTCATATATCCTTTAGGAAAATCATCTGATAGTCTAAAATTATTTTTTTAAGATTGGCTTTTCTTTTCTTTTTTTGTTCTTGTAAGCCTCTGTAATCATTGTTGAGCAATAAATTTTATTTCATTGACATGTGTAAAAGTGATATTTGAGAAGAATGTCTAGACATCAGCCTTGTGGCCAAGACATGCCTAACGGTAAAGAATAGTATTCTGGTTGTGAGAGTTCTGTCTGGTTAAAAGAATCTGGGAGGACTATTTACTCACATTATTCCAAGGCACAGTAACTTTTGCATAAAAATCTTATTAAGAGGAGGTATGGTTATTTTCCTAAAAAAAAATCATATCAGACATCAAAAAGGAAATTTAGGTTAAAGATAAATAGAAAGGGATGAAGAGTAGTAGTTGACATCATCATGCAGAAAAAGATTGGGCTCAATGTTCAGATAAAGGCTACTGAGACTAGGAGTGTGACAACTAAGTGTCTGCTGAAGATTCTGTTTCATGATGCCCAAGGGTTGGGTCATGACAGTGCTGGTGACACATGAGGCATGCGCTGTTTTGACAATGAGGACAGGCAGAGCGAGGAACAACCCTCCCAGCTCAGTCAATCTCCTTGGTTTCCTGAGACTCACTTGTGGATTTAGACTCCATTTAGTTTTTGGTAAAAGAAGTTTTTCTATAAAAAGGGATTGTTCTTTCGAACATTATTACAGTATTTTTCATTAATCATCCCCTGGCTTTCCTCAAGAGTTGGACACTTTGCATGGACTTCAATTTTGAAAACATATACACACAGGGACACACACACTTTCCATTAGAAGAATCTCAGTAAATGTTTATTACATCCATTGGGCCATAACCTTTTGGAAGTTAGAAACTAGGCTAGATCAGAATCACCTCTGGATTCTTTATGTATAAGGAATTATGTGATATATGAAAGTGTCAAATGATTTCTGTGTGGTGTTACCTTATTCAAAAGGTGAGCAAACTCATGGGATTACAGAATAATTGCACACAAGACCCCACTTATTAACATAACCCATGCCAGAAATTTTGTCTCTGTCTTACTGTAACTGAATATTCACAGCTTTTCATTTGTTACATTCTACTATATGAATATTATATCCTAATCACTCAACAATGTGATCTTCTTTGGGGGGGGGGTCAAGATTACATCAGATTCAGGTTTGTATTCCCCACAGTGCATTGTGCAGAAATTTATTCAACAAATGCTTGGTTTGGTATTTCTTCAAATCATATATTTGAAGACTATTAGCTTCCAAGTAACTATCCTGGATAAAATGACTACTATTATCTATTTCCTTAAGGAATATCACCCAATTCCTAGCCTATAATAGACATTCACCAAGTGTTTGCTGAATGAAAGAATAAATACAATGGTTGGCCTAACCATTGTAATAATTACAATTTAAAGTAGAGTAAGTATGAACATGAAAGTCCAAAGTTTTATGCTTGTTACTCAAAGAAGTGAGAATTTTATATATGACTGGAGGGAAAAAAGAAAGATTGAATGAATAGACAGCATTTCAAATAATCCACATACAAGGTTCTCAGGGACAGAGGTAGAAAAGGATATGCAGGGACCAGTCGGCAGTGAGAAGGAGCAATGGTGTGTGACAAGATACGGAGGGTGGGAGGGGGTTGCCATAATGACATTGAGATACAGAAAACATTATGAAAAATAAAAATTACTTAAACTTATTGAACATCTTAATTTTTTCATCTTCGATATATGATGATAGAGGAAACATAATTATCAATATTTATTAAAATTATTTAACCAATTTGTAAAAACCAAGGAACAAATGCCCAAGAATTGCTTCCTGATCGTCTGTAGCTGTTTTGTTCAAACAACCCTGGATGTGGAGTGGTAAAAACAAAAAGTAAGGTAAAATGTTACACACCCCATTTCACTCCCTTGTTAAAACTTATTCAAATAACACAGACTCTATCCTTTAGAGACCCCTTAGGGATCCAGGCAGTCCCCGAGTGAGGAGACCAAGCTGGTTCTGCAGAACAGGTTGATGTAGTTCACAGGTAAATTCACAAACCCTTGTCCTAGCAGCAATGGAAATATGGCTCAGCCCACTGCAGACTCAGTCCCCGGGCAGTGAGCATCTAGGTGGTCCCCTGGATTCCAACTTTTCTTTTCAAGAGTCACACACAAGCTTCTCAAGCTGCAATGGACATATCTACAGCTTTCTGACAGGCTGCCTTACAGAGCTGATTCTCCTTTACTCGGAGGTGAAGGGAAAGTGTCTACCCATCTCTTCATGTCCCTGAAGCCCGGGCGAAATCTGAGGCTCCTTATTTGTCCAAGGTCATCCTAAAGGTGAAGTAGCTCTAATGCAGTCTGTGAGAATGCCCTGCAAAGGTGGCTTGGCACCTCAGTCAAAGTATCTTATATATTTTTGGCAGGTGGAGACGTTCGTGAAACTGGGAAATTAAGGAAATAGAAGCCAAACCGGACTCTGTGAACCACTAGAGTAAGGCTTTACGGTGTCAGTTGGCCTTTTCTCAGCCTGTCTCTGCAGCACCATTGACTGTGAACCTCTTCATTTCCACTTTCTCATAAACTCTGATTTGGACCTTGCCATCACCCAAAGGAGTCCTGCCGTTTAGGGATGGCGGGCACATGAAGGCAGAAAACACTGCGTGCACACATTCCTTGTGTGGTTCTGAGGTCAATTTCGCAGAAGTTCTCTTTTTCCCACAACCTCAAGTGTTTTCTGATAAAGATCAAAATCTCTTTTATCATCGATTTGAAGATTAATATTTAAAGCTTGAGGTTCTCTCCTCCTCCCGGTTCGACAGAAAGGCCCATCTTCTTGTGCAGTGCGGCTGTGACTCTGAGATACACCGCTGAGGGTGAAGCCTGGAGTAACGGGCTTTGGCTGGGTTGTATGTCTGATTACCCAGGCTGCTTGTAACTCCAGCAATGTGGGTATTGCTGCTGTCAGGGACCCTTCCCTTGACCTCAAGTATATGTTTCAGCATAATTCTAATCATGGTAAATTCCATGACACAGCCAAGGCTGAGAACATGAAGCTTGTCCCCTCTGGAAATATCATTTCCACCTTCCAGGAGCGAGATCCCACCCAAACCAAATGGGTGAAGCCGGTAGTAAATATGCTGTGGCATCTATTGGTGTCTTTACCACTTTGGAGACGGCCAGGGATCACTTAAAAGGTGGAGCCAGAAGCATCATCCGTTCCGCCCTTCTGCTGATGCCCATGTTTGTGATGCGCATGAGCCATGAAACAAAAAGGCACGAACATAACCACCTGGTCGTCAGCAGTGCCTCCTGCTCCACCAATTGCTCGGCCTCTGGCCCAGGTCAGCCAGGACAACTATGGCATCATGAAGTCCACGCCGTCACTGCTGCTAAAAAAAGCCGTGGGAAAAACCTTGAGAAACTGCTGAGATAGCTGTGGGCCTCTCCAGAGCATCATGACGAATCTGCTGGTACTGCGAAGCCTGTGGGGAAGGGCTTTTCTTACCTGAATGGAAAGCTCAGCCACACAGCCCTCCATATCCCCATGCCCAGTGTATTGACTGCAGAACTGACCTGTCATCTGTAGAGAGCTGCAAATGTGCAACCTGCAGTAAGATGGTGAAGCAAGTGTGGGAGGCCCCCACAGGCGTCCTGCATCGCACAGAGTCCCAGGTTGTCTCCTCCAACTGCAACAGTGACGTCTACTGTTCCACCTTTGATGCCAGGTTTGCAGGGCTCTCAAAGACCACTTAGGCAGGCTCATTTCCTATTATGACGATGGAACGGCTACAGCAACAGAGTAATGAACCTCCAGAGTAAAGCCTTCCGATGTTTCTGAACACCCTGGACCACCAGCTCCACAAGAGCATGAGAAAGAGACAGAGAGAGTGAGAGACCCGAAGCCCCAGGGAAGCTCTGCCTCAACTCAGGTCCCCACCACACTGAGGATCTCTCCTTCTTGACATAGTTTGGTGCCAGAGCCTTTGAGCAATGGGTGTGGGGGTGCCTAGAGCGACACCTTGTCATGTACCCTCCATAAACTTGTGTTCAGACAAGAAAACAAAAGACTTAATGAATGAAAATGAAGACCCAAGGGGCAAGCTGATGTGAGCTCGTACTGCACTGGGCCTGAGATTTTTTTTTTTTAATTTGTTAAATAAGAATGTGTGTCAACAAAATTTCTTATTCAAGCTTAGGCAGAAAGTGTTTAGGTCACGGTTGAATAGCAAAGAAGGAGATTAAAAGGAGCAGAATTAACTGTGGTGACTCTCAGAAATGTGTGAATAACAAAGAAATAACAGAATCACTGCAGAAAATAAAACCCTAATGTTGTAGCTGAAAAGCAGGCAAGTCACTGTAAAATAGTGGCATCCACATTTCAACCCTTTGATATTTGGAGTGATTTTGCTGAAGCTCTTAACCTAAATTCTGTGGAAAGTCCTGTCCTCAATTTTTTCAGGAATTAAAATTTTCATGATCATTTCTAACAGATGTTTCTAGTTCTGTGAAACTCAAATAAGTTCTCTCGCGAGACTTTGTTTTTGAAGCAGGAGTCATTGAACATTTACCAAGATCAAGATAGTTTTTATCTCAGCAAGGATTCTGCTTAAAATTGATCTTAGATATTTCTGTTAGTGCCTGGGGCTGCTACTCCATCGAGGGCTTTTCCAATGATCACTTCATGTAATAGCTTTAGTTTCCTGTGTAGTTCTCTTTTTCCTCCCTTTTCTCCCTGTGACGGCTTAAAAATGCACGCACCCACACACCTATAAAAGACACCTACATCTGAATTCTCAGAATCTGTAAGTTGTTACCTTATTGTGGCCAAGGGAAGACAGATGGGATGAAGCTAAGGGTCTTGACATATGGAGATTTTACTGTCCGGACAGCCTTTCAATGCAACTGTGTGTCCTCAGAAGAGAGGAGGTGGAGTTTGTACAGGCAGGCTCACAGAATAGAATGTGGTTGAAAATGCTGGCCCTGGAGATTGGAGTGATGTGGCCACAAGCAAAGACTCTTGGAAACCATCAGCAACTATAAAAGGTAAGAAAAAGCATTTTTCTTAGAGCCTCAGAGTGTACAGCCCTGGCATCACCCTGAATGTGGCTCAGTGACACTGATTTGGACTGCAGGCTTCCATAATTATGAAAGAATCCATTTCTGTGGCTGTCTGCCACCAAGTGTGTGGTAGTTTGTTACAGAATCCACAGGACATTCATCACTCTCACTGTTATCTGACCTCTGTCACATTTGCATTTTTTAAACTTTCTTTCACCCCTAGTTTCTCTTTGTTAACTGTGCATCAAGCCAGACCTGAATCAGACACCCTGACAAAGAAAATTTATAATTGTATTTTTTGACAAAGTAAAGTTGAGAAGCACTGAGCTTCAGAGTGGAACTGAATTATTCTGTTACACATGTCAGTTTAAGGCTCCTGCCCCTCTCCCTCAGGGAACACCTGCCTTGGAATGGCATTTCTCTCCGCATGGAGTAGGTACCCAGTTGGAGATGGGTTAACTTTTATTCAACCTACTTGGATTTCTATCCATGTGGCCGAAAAAAAGAAGACTGAAATTATTTTAAGGTATCATAAAAGACATCTACAGATCCGTCATAGAGAGCTGAACAGCGTAAGCTCCTGAGCACACCAGGGAGTCCAATCTAAAACAGGGAAGAGGGAATATATTCCAAATTGCTCCTGCTCTTGATTTTTTTTTTTCTTTCAAAAGGCTCAGACAGAAGGCCACTGCTTTTAGCTCTCTGGATGAATTCTGAAAGTCCTGAGATGTAATGTAAGAAAAGCAAAATCTCCAAAGTAGCTAGATCTGCAGCCTCACAGGAGGCCGTGAAACATGGCTTTTTGCTTCTGAGTTGATGGGTTACTTTGCAGACCAAAATTGCATAACACAAGCTGGTCTTTACAATGAGAAGGGGGGCGAGGGATATTTTACGCAATTCATTGTAATAATTCTTTTTCTTTTATTCAAGTAAGCTGCAAAAATAATTTATTAGTTCGTTTCATTTTCTTGAATCGAGCATTTGCTTTAAAGATGGTCTGTGATAGACTGGTAAAGAAATCATTGTAAGTCATTCTTTTCAGACTCATTTTTTTATTTTTACATCAGTAACTTTATTATGCCATATATGTATTTGGAATTTTACTGTGCTTACTTATTTTCACAGTTGTCTGGAACACAGTGCACAGTAAATGATATTTATTAACTAGTAAGCTGTAGCTCTGTAACAGTCAAGGATGTTTTGGAAAGGAATGGAGAGCAATGGACTTCCTTATCACTAGGAAATATAATTTTTTTGCATCGCAATTTGCATGAAGTAAAAATTATATCAAACTGGGAGGACTTATTAACTTTCAAAATATAAACAAATTGTCTCTTTTCCTTTTTTCTTGGTAGGAGGACGCAAGTTCTTTATAAAACCTTGAGAGTTTTCTTTACCTGAAAATTAACTCTCTGATTTCACTGGGGTTTTTGTTACATTGGGGAATTAATCACGCACCAGCGGCATGTTTTTTTGGCAGCCTTCTCGTCAGTGAAGTCTTGTTTTCCTTATCATGAGATGTTCAGGAAATTAACACTCTGCTGCTCTGAAAGGGTCCTCAGACAGCCCAGATTGAAGAACAGATTGTCTCTGCAATGTGCCTTGCCTTTGTCACACCTTAATAATTATGCACAATAAGTACCAAAATGTCTCCTATTGTGCCCTGCTCTTGATCACAGTACCACAGAGGAAGCTCCTGTGAGCACAATGGATCAGAAGTATTCACTAGATCCCGTCTTTTATCAGGTCCCCTGTGCCAGCTGAAGAACTGAAATTAAACAGCAGTCCTTGAAAGGGGCACTTGAAAAAAATGTTCCCATCTTGATGACTGGAAAGAAAAAAATCTGTGATGAGTTAAAACTGGAGACATTCTATACATGTCTAATGTATGAACACAAATAAATGACTACAATAATCTCTATATTGGAAGAGAGCACAGAACAATGGTTATTTTTCTTTACCTTAAAAGTCATCATTAAGTCTTTTTTTTAATAAGCTGGTAGGACCAAAAGAGAATGGTTAAAAAGAATTAAAAATCAAAGGTAATATGTTGACACGTAAATAAGTGTCTCCTGTGAGTTCAATTAGTGTAAATCTATTAAGAATTATTTAAAATTTGGTTTCAGGTCTTCTCCTTCAGACAATTTCTGATTGATATTGGAGAATAAAAGCAGACAATGTGAATAGTATGAAAATTTTTTCGCATGGTGTTTACGGAGGCAGCATTTTTCCTTCCATCCCCTACGGCATTTACAAACAAATTTTGTGGCCATTTCTTGCTAGCTACACTTTGAAGACCCACAATAAGGACCATTTAGAATAGAAGGCATGATATTGGGCTTCACACTGTTGTGTGGTAGAAGGTGACACAAAACTACACATTGCTGAGATAATTATTCAGAATAATTGGTATGCCAAATTCATCTTTAAAAAAATTAAAATCATTTTTACTTTGACAATGTATTCGTTTAGCACTTTTTTTTTTTCTTTAAATGAATTCAGTGCCTCGGAAAAGTGCTGGATTGACAGACTTTTGGAGAGGAGGCTTTTGTTTATTCCTCCAATGAGGACAGCATGGGCAGCAGCAGGGGACGCTTCCACTTTTAGGCAGGTGGAACTCTCAAAAAAGAAAATTCGCACTCCTGTCAATACCATTTAAAGTTCTCACTTCCACCAGTTTCACATGAAATAAAGCATTATGTGATTGTGACTCACGTCTCACTGTTCTTCCCATGTTAAACTGAAGTTTTCCGGCTAATTCTGGAATTAATATAAATATGCCCATGTCCCTGGCCCCGAGTGAAAGCCTGAAGAATTACTACTACCATTTCTAAACTCCAATTGAGTGTCATCTTTTATCTGTGAAATTCCTCCTCTGTCTGACTGGAAACGAACTTAAATACGCTGAAGGCAGGGGGTGGTCAACAGGAACCATCTCTGTTTCGTGTATGTGGATGTAAGAGCTATTTATTCAATCCAACAAGAGTCTTTCTTTCTTTCTTCCTACATGTGACTGTTTCATAAAAATCTCCATGCTGATTCAGTTCTAGCTCCTGAAAAAAAAAATTGTTCTTAAGAGAAACTCAGTAAAAATGTCCATTAATTACAAGATTCTGATACTAAAATGTTCAGGTGTTTACTTTCTGAATTTCTTACTTTACATTTTTGCCTACTTGCAGCCTCCTGGCATTGAATTCTACCCACATGTCAATACAGACTCTCTGTTCCTTTATTTCAGTGTTGTCCACATTCTGTCCGACTGTTCTCCACTTAAATTCCTGCTGTGTTTGGCTGTGTTTCCTTTGTATGCGTTTAAAAGCTATATTGAAATATAAATCACACATCACACAATTAACCTATATAAATTGAACAATTCACTGGGTTTCAGTACATTCACAGAATTGAGAAGTCATCATTACAATTGAACTTTGGAGTATTTTTGTTATCCTAAAAAGGAACACGTCAGCAGTCACTCATATTCTCCACCCTTCCCCTCCAACTCCCCAGCCATAGGTGCTGCTAAAACCACTTACATTTTCTCTGTCTCTACAGGTTTGCCCATTCTAGACATTTCATGTAAAGGGTATTGCTTGATATGAGATTATTTGTGACTGACTTGTTTAGTTAGCAAAACATTTTTAAGGTTCACCCACTCACTATAGCGTGTGTCAAGACTCAGTGCCTTTATGTTATTAAGTAATATTCCATTTATGGACATACTACAGTTTCTCCAAGGATTCAGCAATTAATGGACATTCGAACTTTTACTTTTTGGTTATATTCCATAATAAATAATAATGTTATGAGACCTTATGTACACATTTTGCATGGAGGCATTTTTCTGTTTTCCTTAGGTAAATGCCTAGGAGTGGAATCATGGAATCATATGACAACTGTGTGCTTAATAGTTTGAAGAATGGTCACACTGTTTTTCAAAGCAGTTTCCCCACTTTACATTCGTATTATGTACCATAAGAGAGTTCCAGTTTCTCATTTCCACACCCACAGTTGTGTTTATTTACATTTTTTGTTACATCCAGTCCAATGGATGGAAGTAGTATCCCATCAGTAGGTAGAAGTAGCATCTCATTGTAATTTCTATTTGGCCTTCCATAATGGCTAACTCTGTTGAGCATATTTTCATGTGCTTGTTGGCAATTTACATATCTTCTTTAGAAAAATGTCTTTTCAGATACCTTGTGTATTTTTAAAAGCTGGACATTTTTGTTGAATTGTAACAATTGTTCCTATTTTTCTGGAGCAAAGCCCACATCATATGGGCTTTGGTTGCAAAAATAAAATGTTTTGATTGCAAATATCCCTCTGATTCTGTGGCATTGTAGCAAAATACTTTTAATTTTGATGAAGTCCAAATCATTCATTTTTCCCTTTGCTGCTCATCCTTTATTATGTTTTATTTCAGAGTATCACAGGGGTGCACACATCAAAATGCTGTCCTTTTGTTGTTCTATCTAAGATGGCTTTTAACTTATATAATGAAGATTTGCTTTGTGTTTTTTAGAGAATTTTATAGTTTTAGCTTACACTTGAGTCATTAATTTTTGATTGTAGTATAATAAAAAAAGTTCAACTTCATTATTTTCCATGTGAATATGCCCAGTTGTTTATGCAGCATCACTTGAAAAGACTATTCCTTCACCATTGAAGTTTATTGGCATGCCTTTCAAAAATCAACTAAGAATAAATGTAAAGGGTTATCTCCAGAATATCAATCCTTTATATTTATCCATCTGTCTATATGGCAGTAAAAATCTGTCTTGATCACAGTAGTGTGGTATTAAATTTAGAAATCAGAAGATATGAATTCTCCAAATTTGTTCCTTTTTAAGATTGTTTTGACTATTCTGGGTTTTTGAATTTCCATATGTATTTCAGAATACACTTGCTGGCTTCCTTTAAAAGCAAAGCATTTGAAATTTTTATTGCACTTGTGTCATGTCTATATCATTTTGAAATTATGAACTCTAACTATATTGTCTTCATTAATTCTTCTAAATTATAAATGTAGTATGTCTTTTCATTTATCAGGACTTTTTAATGTCTCAAAAAAGGATTTTTAGGGTTCAGAGTACATGTATTACACTTGCATCATTAAATTATTTTCCTGCTTTACTTTTTATTTTGTAATTTTTCATTGATACTGTATGGAAATTTTTGAATATTCTTGGATATTGATAATGAATCCCATGAACTTGCTGAACTAGTTTATTAGCTTTAATAAACTAGTTATTTAGTGGATTCCTTCAGGTATTTTTTTTGTATGCAAATCACACCTGCTTAGAAAATAAATACACGTATGAATGTATGTATATGTGTAGGTATATATGTATATATACATACATTCATATCCATATATGAATTTATTAACTGGTTGCTCTAGCAAGAATTAAATACAAAAGTGAATAGAAGAGAGACAGAGGAAGTATACATCTTGTTTCTGGTTTTAGAGGCAAATATTTGATCTTTCACCATAATTGTGGTGTTATCATTAGTTTCTTGTGTTTTCCTATTATCAGGATGAGGAATTTTGTCCTTTAATTTTTTTCCAGTAATTTTATCATGAAAGGGTGTTGGATTTTCTTCAGTCAATTTTTGTATCTATTGACATAATTGTGTGATTTTTATCCTTTATTCTGTTAGTATGGTTAATTATATTGATTTTTTTATAAACCAACCTTGAATTCCTGGATATATTTCACTTGGCCATGGAATGCAATATTTTTTGCATGTTGCTGGATTTGGTTCCTGGTATTATATTGAGGATTTGGGCATCTAAACTCATAAGAGATATTGGTCTAGAGTTGTCTATTTTCTTTTTTGTGGTATCTTTATCTGGCATTGATCACAGGGTAACCTCAGAATCAATTGAAAAAGAAGGGAGAAGTAACATCCAATGTACTGTCTTTTATGATTGCCTACAAAATTATGCTTATAAGACTTTTTAAAATTTCTGAGTTTATGGGTTCTAATTATTGCTTGATGTTATTTTCTTTAAACCTGATGTACTTTTTTAGTTTTCCTTTTATGATGTATTTACATTCAAGAGATTGTCTTGTTGAAAAATAAGAAAATATTTTCTTTTTATTATTATTTTTGAAAATTTTGCTTATGATAAAATTATTGGTTGACAACTTTTTCTTTCTGCACTTTGAATATGTCATACTGCTATCATGTGATCTCTGTTGTTTCCAATAAGAAAGCAGAAACCATTACTACTGAAGTTTCTTTGTGTGTGTCAAGTCAGTTTTTGCTTGCTGCTTACAAGCTCTTCCTGTTTGTCTTTGCTTGTTAACATTTTGATCATGATATATTTGTATAAGAATCTCCTTGCTTTTATCCTGTCAGATTTCATTGTATTTCTTGGTTGTGCACAATAATGTATTTCATCAAGTTAGGGAAATTTTTAGAACTTATGTCTTTTTTTTTTTGAGACAGAGTCTCACTTTATCACTCTCGGTAGAGTGCCATGGCATCACAGTTCATAGCAACCTCCAACTCCTGGTCTTAGGCGATTCTCTTGTCTCAGCCTTCCAAGTAGCTAGGACTACAGGCACCCGCCACAACATTCGGCTATTTTTTGTTGCAGTTTGGCTGGGGCTGGGTTAAACCCGCCACCCTTGGTATATGGGGCCTGTGCCCTACCCACTGAGCAACAGGCACCACCCTAGACCTTATGTTTTAAAATAATTTTTCTTGTCTACTTTTGCCTGTTCTTTATTTTCATTATGAATATATTGATTCAGTTCATGCTGGCATACATTAATCTGAGGTTCTGTTCATCTCTTTTTATTCTTTTCCTCTATTTGTCATACTGCATAATCTATGTCCATATGTTTTCAAGTTTTTCAATTTATTTTTTCTTCTGACATTTTAGAATTATTGTTAAAACACTTCTACATTGCTGGTGAGAATGCAAACTAATACATTCCTTTTCGAAAGATGTTTGGAGAATACTTAGAGATCTAAAAATAGACCTGCCATTGGATGCTACAATTCCTCTACTAGGTATATATCCAGAAGACCAAAAATCACATTGTAACAAAGATTATATGTACCAGAATGTTTATTGCAGCCCAATTCATAATTGTTAAGTCATGGAAGAAGCTCAAGTGCTCATTGACCCATGAACAGATCAATAAATTGTGATATATGTACACCGTGGAATATTATGTAGCCTTAAAGAAAGATGGAGATTTTACCTCTTATAT
>CAUYON010093677.1:0-26754 GCA_963573935.1 Arctocebus calabarensis | reverse complement strand
CACCTCACATCAAAAGACAAATTAAAACTCAGAGTTAAGGGTTTGAAGTCAATTTTTCAGGCAAATGGAAAAAGTAGAACTTCAGAGTTCTTCTCTCCATTTCAACTGTCATTATCCTAAAACAGATCATCATTATTTTGCACTGGACATATTGGAAAGTCTCCCACCTAGTTTTCCACTTTCTAATGTTTTCACCATTTAACTCCATCCTTGTTGTGTTATCGATTTCTAGATTGATATGATTTATATTTCCTTTCTAAATCTAAAATATGATTATGGCATATTAGCTGCCAGCTTCCCATCAATCTCTAACTCTTTTAAATGGTAACATACTGATCTTATGAGGAAGATAAAACTCTTTAACAGTTTACAGTGCCACGAATAATCTCACCTTAGATTTCCAGTCTCAGTCTTTGGTTTTCTCCTTGTCGCAGTCTGAATGTCTTATGCACACACCTTTCTCCTTGACCTGAAAACTCTCTGCTTCTCCCTCCACCCTTGCCCAGTTCACCTATATTGTAATTTCTGTTCATCTTTGGGCTTCAGCTTCAGAATCTTCTTTGACCCCTCTTCCCTCCTCAAGTGTAGGTTAAATACCACTCTTTCATGCTCACATAGCACTCTGTACTTACCAGAATCATAGTTCTTACCAGTCTGTACTGGCTGAACTTGACTGTGAACGTGATAAGCTATGTTTGTAATAGTATCAGTAGCAGTGGCAGTGGTAACAATTTGTTGTTAACCCAGGTACTTAATTTAATTACTAAGCATTTTACATGACAATTGTTTTATGAAATTGATTGATGCTATCTCCTTTATAACAAAGCAAATAAACTTTAAACATGGGGCTGTGTTCATCCAGGAGCATTTCACACTACTGAAGCTGAAGCTAGTTCTCAGAGTCTGACTCAGATACATGTACTGCCTGAAATTCCTCGAGATCAAAATGCTGCAGAATCATGGGAAACCTTAGAAGCGGTATGTTAAAAATTATTTCCTTTTTGGTAGCTATGAAACACAAAAGTAACTTCTCTGTCTCTCTTTTTAAGGACCTAATTGAACTTAACCAACTGGTCACTGCTTTCTCTGTCACAGTAAATGTAAGTATATACCATCTTTGGCTCAGAATTGTTAGATTATTAGAATGAGAAGCTCTTATCAATCACTAGACTTTTGATTGGAATTGTAACACAAGTTATAATTTTAAAGACTGGTATTGAGCCATGGATAGAGGTCTGTCCTCAAATTCTAGAACAGTTTAATAAGCATTTGTTATGTGCTTGTTATGTAAATGGTACTATGTGAGATGCTTAGCATTAGGGGTATGACATGTTGGATATAGAAATAAATGAAGCCTCCCCTCTGACTTTGGAGATTCTGTTGTGTGTGGCAATAGGCTTGGACCCCCAAAACTGAGCTTTCAAGCATGATAGCTAAATACAAGAGTAAGGTATTAAGGTACTGTCAGGTCCAAAGAGAAGCATTTAATTCCAATGAAAGGGGACAGGGTGGGTATGAAGTGAAAGCATTAGGGATAGCTTCACATAGATTGGCAACATTTACATGAGCCTTGAAAAATAGTAAATGTCCACAGGTAGGATGAAGGGGGTGCATTAATCCCCTGAGAATAGCTGAACAAAGACGTGGAATAGGGAAGTGTGTGGCTTGTTCTAGAATGACAAGTATTATAGTATAATAAAGGTAGGGGGTACCATGGACAAGAAGGAGGACGAGGGCTAGATTATAATGGCATTGAATGCCATACTGAAGAATTGGAACCTTATTTTGTAGGCATTAAGGAACCAATGTAATCTAGTCTTTGCTTTAGAAAGATCACTGTGGGCTGTGCAAGAGGAGGAAGTGATGGATAGGATGACTAGTTAGGAAACCAATTGCAAAGAATGGAACCGTGGCAATACCAGTATACCAGTATAAAGGTAAAGGACTACTGGGAGGTATTTCTGGGGTAGACTTGGCAGAAATTAGAGGAAAATAGAGTCAAAGATAAGTAGGATTAAGACTTTATTCTGCCGAATGGGTACCAATGATACTGTTACTAAATTAAGAAACACAGAGTAGATTTGGTGGGAAAGATAGAATAGAGTTTCTATCATTATTTTTCTAAACTGTTCTTATTTTTCCTTCCCAGGAATTATGGGAAGTCAGGGTATATGAGCATGTGTGTGTGTAGATATGTATGTATGTCCACACAGGCACATATCTTTCTACTTACATATCTGTCTAGGTTTACTTCTTTGTTCTTGATTAAACCATGATTTTGG
Organism: Arctocebus calabarensis; assembly: GCA_963573935.1. Taxonomy (NCBI): domain Eukaryota; kingdom Metazoa; phylum Chordata; class Mammalia; order Primates; family Lorisidae; genus Arctocebus; species Arctocebus calabarensis. Next base: position 24,472 of record CAUYON010093677.1, on the reverse strand, counting down.
GTTTGTCCATCTTTGAGTATGGTTTCCCTGAAATCTGGTTTTAAATTACAAGTTCCTAGATCACACAGTCTCAGAATTGGAATGGGATAGGACTTTAAGAGGCCAACTAATCCAGTCTCTTTATTCTTGCTCTAGCTTCTTAAATAAATGAGCCTCTTTTTGAACAGTTACAGTTCAGAGACAGTTGATAATTCAACCATTCTATTGGGAGGCTGTCACTCTTAGTTCTCCCTTATGTAAACTCAACTCTGTAATAACTTCTCTTTGATATTTTTGTCCTGTGTAGAGTCATGTACTAAACAAATTTTTTTTTTTCCATATAAAATTTTCCAAGGTCTTGAAACTGATATCGTCCTTTTTCACTGTATCCCACCATATTTTCTGCTCTTTAAGAACACATGATTCTTTTATATTCCTCCTGCAATATGATTTCTAGGCTTTTCAGTACTGGGCACTTAACTCTGCTTATGTTCTAGTGTGTAGATATTTTCTCAACATTTAATACCAAAAATTGTATGTAGCAAATTGTTTGAGTTATTTCTGATGCCTCTAAGTCAGAAGAAGCAAAATGTTTGAAGTTTCTGAATTATTTATATGTACAATCTATTAATATATTTGCATATGGAAGGGAATGATAGAACAAGAATCCCCAAATGTCTATTGTTTTTAGAACCAAAATTATTGTACTAATCTCTGAATCTAATGCAGTTTGTAAAATCTATATGTGTAAGGTTACATAAATATATACATTTGCCAAGAGTCATTGATCTGTACACTTAAAATGTGTTTAATGTATGTAAATTATACTTCAATAAAGTTGTTTTAAAAAACAAACTAAACATGTACAAAATTCTTCTCACTCAGAACAAAAACATTTTCCCTTCCATTGGGGGTAGGCATATGAAAGGAAAATTAAGGGTTTGTGGCCATTTGATAGTTGCATGTTTGATTAAGTTATGTAGCAGCTCTTAAAACTAATCTAATGAAGATATGTGTAGGAATATCCTGGCTGTAGCCATAGCTTTATACAAATGTCCTATTTATAATAATCTGTGTAGGACATGAGATAGAATGCTATTAGGCAAAAGCTCAAAAGAGAACCCCTGATTATTATTCCCAGAGTGACTAAGTTCTCATGACCAGATGGCCACAGACTTACAGAAGCTCCATTTAGGTACAGAATGACCTGGGAACTTAACCAGAGTGACCACATCCTGTCATTATCATCACATGGACTTGATAGTATCTAGGCAAATTAACTATGTATTTAAGGAGCACTTTCTATATGCATAAGCTTTGTGCTAAGCTCAATAAATAATAGAAAATAGTGTAAAAAAGAACCTATAACATAGTGGTGATGGTCATACAACATTGTAGATATTCTTAATGCCACTAAGTAATACACTTAAAAATGGTTAAATTGGCAAATTTATGTGTATTTTATTACAATAAAAAGAACTTACAAAGTTAATGACAGATAAAGAATAAAGTTCAATAAATGTTAATAAATTAGTATCTAGTAGGCATCTACTCTATTTTTTTTCAAGCTTTATTGTTCAGATGCCCACTTCTCTTCTTATAACTTTGTAATCATCCCTATTTCTAGTCAATAGAAATTTAAAGAACCCTGGGTCAGAAGTTTAACAGTGTCTCACCCTTGTTGCTTGTCTTTGACTTCTACCTTTCACCTTTGACCTTATTCCCTATGGCTTTTGTAATTTTGCTCTGGATGCATAAAATTAAAGTTAGAAGGGATTAGATTAAATTCCTCTCGTTATTACCTATATGACCTTCAGGATGTTATTTGACAATAATAAACTGTGTAAAATTAACGGGAATGTTAAGTGAGATAATGTCTGTTACTTTCCATCCTCTTCCCTTTCACTGACCCCTTCTGCATTCCTATTTTTTGTCTTTTTCCTTATTTTATTCCTTCTTTGGTTCCTTGCATAAATTATTTTGCTACCACCATTACTGCCTTTAGGCATTTTAGCACTGGAGTTCCTTCAGTCCCTTTCCAACTGCTGAGTTCTCTGATGAGAACTTATCTACTCTGCTTATTGTCTACGCTAGGCCAGAATAATCCTTTACTCTGCCTACATAATACAGTAATTGTAGATTTGTTTCTGCAGTTTTCAGTGTGTGTGATTGGAGATTAAGGAGTACATGTTGAGTTTGGAAGCAGGATAACTCAGTTTTCATTGGATTGGTCGAGAACTAAAACTAGAGGTTGGCTGTGAAGGCTGGTTGGAATTTAGAAAGAAATAAAGGAAAATACCTGAAGTTTTGGCATTATCTTCTTAAGAAAATTTGTATCTTTCTAAGAACATTAAGAAAACTGCACAACTACTATCAAAACTCTCAGAGTTGATAGAAAGACCATTATTTTGATATAAATAGATTTGGGGATGAATTTGTTGAACATGTTACTATTACTTAATATAGAGGATACTATAAGTGTCTACAACAAACATTCAAGGAAAAAAAAACAGTTTATTAATTTTTAATTCATCTGCCCAAATTGCATTCTGATTGATAAGTATTAACTTAATAATAACTTAATAAATCACTTTTTTTTTAAGATAGGGTCTTGCTATACCCAGGCTCAAGTATAGTGGCAGCCTGATCATAGCTCACTATCACCTTAAATTCCTGGGTTCAAGTGATCCTCCTTTCTCAACCTCCTAAGTGGCTAGAACTTACAGGTACACACAACCATGGCCAGCTAATTTTTTAAATTTTTTATAGCAATGGGATCTCACTATGTTCTTCAGGCTGGTCTCAGACTCCTGGCCTCAAGTCATCCTCCCACTTGACCTCCCAGAGTGCTAAAATTACAGGCATGAACCACTGCACCCACCAAAATGACATTTTTTTCCCAGAATCTAGGTATTCCCATAATTGTTCATCAAGATTTTAGTTACTATTTTCAGTTCATTTAGGGGATCTTGAAATAAAATCTATAGACATATTCTTATAGACTTTGATATTTTTTTTCTTTAAAAGGGGATCTATTAATTACTCTAAGAAACACCGCACTGGCCCTCATAAATGGTATAATTGATTGTTAAAGGAATGCTGAGAACATATATGGGGTGGCAAACTATAAAATGTCAGGCAGGGATTTTGAAGATTATCACATATGAGGGGTCTAGTCAGATGAAACAAACATGAGCAAATTGGGAGCAAAAGGAGAGGTTGGTTAGAAAGAGGTGACGAAGCTCCATTATTATGAGCCTGGGTTCAGAGCTGGGGGCAAGTTTGTATATGGATGGTTTGGCTCAACGTAAAGAATCAAGGACATAGTGCAAGTGATGACCCGAGTCAGCTCTGAATGCAGTCTGCTATGGCATTCCACCACTATTAGTGATTGACAACTCTATGACACCAGTTTGCTGCTTAACCATAGTCTTTGTGGGTGTCATTGAGCCCTCTTTATGCAAGAAGCAGAATCTGAAGAGGATCAAACCAAGCAAAGTCAAGAGAAGAGGAAGGCAGATCTGCACAATTGAGGAATGACTACTGATCATAGCAGAGAGGCTATCTTCTCTCTGCCTTATCCTCATGGCCAAGCCCTCTATTTAAGCAAGCTTTGGTCCTTAGTGAATAAGTATTTGCTGATGTGGGATTCTCCCCAGGGCAAGCTGAGCCTCCTTAAAGTGCTGGTGATTACAGTGATGGAGGGCATTGTAGTTCAAATACTTATTGATCTTGAGATTGGTTTTTTTCTCATGGTCTTTCTCTAATTATTGCAAAAGGTTTTTGTAAAAAAAATACTAAAATTATTTTAAAATTTTATTTTAACTTAAAAAAGAGTCATCGAGACCTGTAGAAGACTGAAACTGGACCCACACCTTTCACCATTAACTAAGTTAGACTCTCATTGGATTAAAGATTTAAACTTAAGACATGAAACTATAAAAATACTAGAAGAAAGTGCAGGGAAAACTCTTGAAGGAATCGGCCTGGGTGAATATTTTATGAGGAGGACTCTCCAGGCAATTGAAGCAGCATCAAAAATATACTACTGGGACCTGATCAAACTAAAAAGCTTCTGCACAACCAAGAACACAGTAAGTAAAGCAAGCAGACAGGTCTTAGAATGGGAGAAGATATTTGCAGGTTGTGCCTCCAACGAAGGTTTAATAACCAGAATCCACAGAGAACTCAAACATATTAGCAAGAAAAGAATAGTGATCCCATCTCAGGGTAGGCAAAGGACTTGAAGAGAAACTTCTCTGAAGAAGATAGGCACAAGGCCTACAGATACATGAAAAAATGCTCACCATCCTTAATCATCAGAGAAATGCAAATCAAAACTACTTTGAGAAATCACCTACCTACAGTAAGATTAGCCCAAATAACAAAATCCCAAAACCAGAGATGTTGGCGTGGATGTGGATAAAAGGGAACACTAATACATTGCTGGTGGGAATGCAAACTAATACGTTCCTTTTGGAAGGATGTTTGGAGAATATTTAGAGATCTAAAACTAGACCTGCCATTCAATCCTATAATTCCTTTACTAGGTATATATCCAGAGACCAAAAATCACATTATAACAAAGACATCTGTACCAAAATGTTTATTGCAGCCCAATTCATAATTGCTAAGTGATGGAAGAAGCCCAAGTGTCCATCGACCCACGAATGGATTAATAAATTGTGGTACATGCATACCATGGAATATTTTGCAGCCTTAAAGAAAGATGGAGACTTTACCTCTTTTGTGTTTACATGGATGGAGCTGGAACTCTTCTTAGCAAAGTATCTCAAGAAAGGAAGAAAAAGCTTTCATATGAGGGCTATAAACCAATTACAGCACAGGAATATGGGGAAAGTGGCAAAGGAAGGGAGGGGATGGAGGAGGACGGGTGAAGGGAGGGTACTCGGTGGGAAGGGTACAGGTGAAACTTATTGAATGCAGAATATAAAAGTCTTAACACAATAACTAAGAAAATACCATGAATGCTATGTTAAACAGTTGGATGAAAATATTTCAGATTGTATAAGAAACCAGCACATTGTACCCCACGATTGCATTAATGTACATAGCCATGATTTAATTGAAAAAAAATTCTGAAAAAAAAAAGAGTCATTGAGTTATAACATTTAACCTTTTTTAGGGAGGAGCATTATAAAATATTTTCCTGAGGCCTTGAGATTACACTTGGGGTATGTAAATGGTAATAATCCTGGCAGTTTCTTCTCTCTTGCTGTAATTATTTTTGGACTGAGGGAAGGGAGACACACTGGCTATTTTTTCTCTACCTCTCAACTCACCAAAATAGGAAGGTTAAGGGTAAACTTTTAAGCCAGTGATTTATCTGCTAGCATAGACTGTTTCAGGCAAGAGTGGAAAGAGGTGTTCCAAATGGAAACAATGATAAGAGTTTCAGAAATCCAGACAAGCTGGATATTATTAGTGCTGGCACTTTTGTTCTATGGGTCAGAAAAAGAAAGAAAGGTGAATTAAATAAGTTTAATGTCTGAGGGAAATAAAAACTGAATGCTGGGAAAAGATCTACTATTTTAGTGCCCTAGAATTTTCAAGCATCATAGGGAAAAGTTTAATATATTTTTTGGTAGAAAGATGAGAGTTATCACTTTCTTGGGGAGATCAGGATGAGTTTTTCTATGTTTTCCTCTCATACTTTGCAGACATCTCATTTTATTCTCACTTCAACTTTAGGAAGGTGTAAGAATCATTATCCCCATTTGATAGATGAGAATACTGACACCTAGAAAACTTGAGTAATTTGTTCAAAAGTAGAGTTGGCAGTGCTGGGATTTGAACACAGAATCTATGACCAAAGATTATGCCTTTAATCTAATCACATATAATAGTGGTTCTTGTGAGAATTATGGACTGGCAGCCTCACCATCATCTGGAATTTATTAGCAGAACAAATTATCAAGCTTCACCTCAGGGCTACTGAAGCAGAAGCTCTAGGGATAGGGCCCAGCAATCTGTATTTTAAGAAGCTCTCCAGATGCTGCACTCTCTCTAAAGTGAAGCCTGCATGCTAAAGTTTGAGAGTCTTTGTGGCACTTGTCTCTGACAAAGATACTCAAAGGAGGCTCAGCTCCTCTGGCTCAAGCGGCTAAGGCACCAGCCATGTACACCTGAGGTGGCAGGTTCAAATCCAGCCTGGGCCCACCAAACAACAATGATGGCTGCAACCAAAAAATGGCTGGGTGTTGTGGCGGGTGCCTGTAGTCCCAGCTACTTGGGAGGCGGAGGCAGGAGACTCACTTGAGCCTAGGAATTGGAGGTTGCTGTGAGCTGTGATGCCACGGCACTCTATCCAGTGTGACAGCTTTGGGCTCTGTTTAAAAAAAAAAAAGATACTCAAAGGAAACTGACAAGAGACTTTTTAGGGGTTATGTCAGGAGTTGTCAAAATAGTGGTGGAAACAACTGGAATGAAAAGATGCCACCAGTGACTTAGTATTGAAAAGGTACATATTTGGCATATGAGAAGAGAAGGGATGTCAGTAATGCTAATAGGAAACAGCCTGGGAAAAAATTAGTTGTGTTGTTTGGGCTTCATGTCCCTAAATGAAATGATAGTTGGAATTAGAAGAGTGTTATTTATGTCTATTTCAATATAAATGAATAGGTCAATCATATAGGGCAATCAAATACTTTAGGATTAAAGTTGAATTATATCACACTTATTGGAGATGGTGGCATTTATCTAAAATCAAAGATACTCATTTTTTTCCTACAAATCACAGAAACAAAACTAAAATATGCACTTATTGATTGGGATGGTTGTTCACCTAGCAAATATATAAACCTAAGTGAACAACCACCCCAATCAATAAGTGCATATTTAGAACTATAGAACAACCTATACTATTAAAATGAATACATATTATATGTAAATTCTATCTAAGTAAAGTTTACTTAAAAATGAGAATGTGTTTCTGCAGCACATAATGAATTGTCACTGGAGGCATTTGAGCAGATCACTTCAACATTCCTTCTACTCAGAGGTTCTATGAGTCACAGTGGCTGTTGTGCCAGCACAGGTGTTGCCATTTTATGTGGAATCTTTTATTAATATATTTGATCTGAAACATTTTAACTTGTCATGATTTTTAAAAAATGTATTAAAATACACAGGTGTAAAACACAGAACAATTAATTTATTCACTGCTCCCATATATCACAAGTGGAAAGATTTTCGCGGTAGTTCAAACCATATTGTAGTCTTACTCCTAAAACATAACAATTCGTGTTTCTTGGATCTAGGGCATTTTACTCCTAAGGTAAACGTGACTGTTTTAAACTGAATCTTCAAAGAAGATAAGTTAGAGAGGTGGGGTTTTTTGGTTTGTTTTTTTGTTTTTTTCCACCAAGTCCAACATGATGTGTAAATGCTTATTTGGATTTTTTTCTCCTGGAAAGTAGATGCGTGTGTTTGTACGTTTGAATGAATTTTAGTGTGAGATGCTTTTTGCTATGAAGTTGCCACCCTTTTATTACCTAATAATTAAGTTTCCCCTTTTTTTCATGAAAGTGAATTTGTCCTTTCTACATGGTTTATCAGATGCTATTAATGAACCACTATTAAGATGGCAAGGCTGCAGTACCTGGGGCCCTGATTACAGGAATTAAAATAGTGTGTGTTGGCTCCCTGCCGCTCCCCAGCAGGAACGCTCACTCATAATTCCTTTGCATCTAGTCTCAGCAGGAGAAGATTGACAGCATTGCAGACCATGTCAACAGTGCTGCTGTGAATGTTGAAGAGGGAACCAAAAACTTGGGGAAGGTAAGATTCTGCTCCTGCTGACAAATCAATGGTACTCTGGCTCGCAGGAATCTCTAGTATTAACCCAATTGATCTGCTCTCTTAAATGTTGAAGGAACCAGCAATTAAGGAAATAAGGAAGAAACAACACATAGGTAGTGCAAGAAATCAGTGGTTGTAATATTCTACTCTAAGATTCATTCTGTCAGGTTAGAAATTTCTTCAAAGACAGATTAAACCATAGCCCACAATAAGGCATTTGGTGTTATAAAGGACTATGTTCAGGGAGGAGAGAGAGGATTGCAAGAATCCAGTCAGGATAAGAGTGTAAGGTATGTGACAACACGCATGAAATGGGATCATCTATTAATATTTTCCATAGGATATTGCTTTTAACCCAAGGCAAAAGCAACAAAATAATCTCTGTGCAAAATAAAAGCTTTGGTGGGATCTGTGGCTGCTGAAACTGTTTAAATAAGCCTGCTAGATAGCCAGCGAATTGATTGTTTTGCAAGTAAAATCAATTCGTAGCAGTCTACTCTTTGTAGCTCAGTTCTCTAAGTTCTGAGATCTGGAGCAATTGCAGTACCTGTGGAATACCTCCTCTTCCCCCCAACCAAGTACAATCTCTAAGGTTAATTACGTACCAAGAGTTAAAGAGGCATTGCCAGGAGTAATGAGAGGAAAATGCACATCACCACAGGCAGATATTCTCAACTCAATTTCTAAATTGAATTTTTTTTCTTTTTTTTTTTCCTACAGGCTGCAAAATACAAGCTGGCAGCTCTGCCTGTGGCAGGTGCACTCATCGGAGGAGCAGTGGGGGGTCCTATTGGCCTCCTTGCAGGCTTCAAAGTGGCAGGAATTGCAGCTGCACTTGGTGGTGGGGTGTTGGGCTTCACAGGTGGAAAATTGATACAAAGAAGGAAACAGAAAATGATGGAGAAGCTCACTTCCAGCTGTCCAGATCTTCCCAGCCAAACTGACAAGAAATGTAGTTAAAAACCAAACTTTGGTGTTATTGGTGCCAACATGTCTATCCTAATAAGGACCTTTGCTGCTGTTGGACATTCAATCAGCTTTTGGAACATGAGTATATCAAGATAATAGTGTCTGTAAATGCTCAAGTGGGATTGAACTGTGATAAGTGGATGTTTTGTTGTTTGCTGGATTGTTAATGGAGATGTTAGAGATTGAGGAGCTGGGCTGAAGACATATAATGTCTGTCACGTAAAGTTTGAAGACTGCCAAGGAGCAGATTTTCTATCTGGAAATGTGAGAACTAAAACAGATAAGGTCTTGAAATATGTAGAAAGTGTTGGGTTGTGGAAGAATAGAATTGGAGACCTTAAGGTGAATTCATAGATGATTTAGGCCTATTGGCAAGGAAAAAGAATGGGAGTTCAGGATCCTTTGCTATCAAGTAGGGAAATCAGGACCTGGTGAGAAGCACAGGTGAACCCTATTGCAGTTTGATCCAACTATTTTCTGGTGGAGGAAATTAATCAGGTAAGAAAACAGCTGCAAAATACAGCTATCTGTATCTATCTTCTCTTTCATGTATCTTCATTTGTGACAGTGGTGGCTGCTTTTCTGAACTCTTCCTCTGCCTCTTTTTAAGCACGGAACACAGAATTTTAAGTGGTAGAAGATTTATTAAGTCATCAAGCTTTCTATGTCAGCCTCCTGACACCTCAAAGATCTAGTGCCCTTTGTTGCCCCTCCCTTGTAATTTAGAAAAATTCTTTGGTTGTGGGGTGAATTCTAGTCATATGTAATAAGGACTTTTCTCATAGTATTTGTGGTCTTATTTCCCATCTCTGTTCCTTCCTGTAACCTCTAGGTCAAAAAAAAAAAAGAAAAAATTTCTGAATATTTCCAGCATTCTTAGTTTGGGTTCAAATGGTGTGGGTGAGACAAGAGACCATTTCCTGGGACATCTTCCAGTTTTGAGGGGTGATTATCTGCTATATAGGGGTGTCTCTGACACCCTATAGTCTTTCAGAGAGCTAGGAACTAGCTATCTACCTCATTTCTGTTCCTACTATCCTTTTCCCCAGGCTTTTTATCTCCCGTGCTTCACTTTGCTTTTCACAGCTGCTATTTCTTCCCAACAATGGCATTCATACTTACCTTTTCTCACATTCTATATGGACAAAGCCCTGAGCCAACACTCAGACCCAGCGAAGGGTTTGTGGTGCTAATCCCAACATTTAACGTTGACAGTGAACCTGGTCCAGTCCAACCCTTTATCTATCTCAAACTGGAAAAAAAACTCTAAATGTTGGAAAAAAGAAACTTCAAGAATACAGGCAGCCTCCCTCTGTATCCCAACTCATTTGAAATAGGAAGGAAGCACCTTTTCCCATACTCTTTACTCTTTTCTGAGGACAGGAATTGACACCTTCACCCCGAAGATGTGAACTGTCTCTACCAGGAGCCAAAGTTCATCTGGGGCTTGAATCATTTATCACTTAACTTTTCTCTTGCTGTGTTTACTTTTAATAACTTATTCATTGCTATCTTTCACTTCTATGTCTACTCTAAAGAGACATTTCTCTTTCATACTTTTTGAATCTCACCAATGAATTCCAATGAGACAAAGCACATTTGTTATTAACTAGGAAGTACCAGGTATTTCTGTCTGCTAATTTGTATCTTTAATATACTATCAATAAGGAAATAGTTTGAATAAATGCCAGTTCTGATCCAGTATCTCAGATATCGTAAACTGGGAAAATTATTTTTGAACATCTTTTTTCACTTTCTTGTCCTTGTTATCCCTTTAACATGGTGTTCAAACCTGAATGAGAATCAGAACTTACTCAGTTGCTTACATAAAACAAGATCCCTAAACCTGAGTACTAGGGTGATTCTGATACATATTCTAGACTAGTCAGCTGAAAATACATTTAAGTTACATTAAGATTCATCATTGAATTCTGTAATTTCCCGTGTTTTGCCCTACTTCATTACTGCATGTTAGCCCACTCTACCAACCCCAAGTTGGCTACTGCTTCAGCCCATTATCTTAGCAGCAGTACTGGGGACTCATCATAATGTAAGTCTGGTTTACATACAGACCTGAAGGGGAGAGAGGCCTATATTTGAGGTTCATATTTTGGGGAGATCTTATTTTTTACTAAGCCAGTTTGGAACACCACTGTGTATTCTTATAAACCTTTAATTCATACTGCTCATCAGGATTGGAATATTACTTTTAGCAGTCTTCAGACTTAGGCAAGTTATAGTCCTTTTAAAAAGTTTTATAACTTGGCTAGTCACAATGGCTCATGCCCATAATCCTAGCACTCTGGAAAGCTGAAGCAGATAGATTACTTTAGCTCAGGGGGTTGAGACCAGCCTGAGCAAGAGCCAGATGCTGACTCTGCAAACAATAGAAAAATTAGCCAGGCATGTTGTGTTCCTGTAGTCCCAGTTACTTGAAGGCTGAGGATGACTTGGGCCCAGGAGTTTGAGGCTGCAGTGAGCTATGATGATGCCACTGCACTGTAGCTGGGACAACAGAGCAAGACTCTGTTTCCAAAAAAAAAAGTTTTATAAGTTAAGATTATTTAGAAATTGTATTTCTTTTCTCATAATAGAAACTAATTAACTTTTTAATAAAAATTTTTAGAAGTGTTTAATCAACTATAAATGAAATACGAAGTTTATAAGTATAGACATTATGAAAGAAACCAATCTTAAAATTGGATTTAATGTCCTACAGTATCAGATTAAATTTATCTTCCGAGTCATGTCTTTGCTCCAAGAAGTTAAAAAGGAAAGGAACTGGTTAAGGAATATTATAGGGGCTCATTTGGTAAAAGTTCCTTTGATACCATAGTCTGCAAGCTTCTCTGTGAAACAGGGACTTGGAAGTTTTTTGGCTGTAACTCACAGTAGAAATGCATTGAAATTAACTTCATTGTAACGATGAAGCAAAAGCAATGGACACCACTGTGTACACTGCATTCTCATGCTTTAGTTAGCATCCTGTCTTAGTTTTTAAAATATGCCAGTTGTAAAACCCACTGAATTGATTGAATGATGTACCAGTGGGTTGTGACCCTTAGTTTGAAAAACACTCTCACAGAGGATCTGATATTTAGTAAAATACTTTCTGTTTTCCAGACACTTCATCCAGTATTTTACAAGGTAACTGAGCCTTGGTGGAGTTAAATAATTTGAGGGGGTTATTTGACTACAAAGGGGTGAAGCCAGGATGTTAACTAGGTCTCTTGAGCTATAAAAAGTGTTCTCTTTCATACTGTGCTGCCTATACATAAAATTAAGATTGGTTATCCCATCTTAATCTTTACTCACATAAGCTTTGAAACTGTATGTCCTAACTCAGTTGTACCCTTTTTCAAAACCTCTGATTCCTCACCAGGTGTTCAGCCTCAAAGTTTTCAGTGGTGCCTGAGATGCAAAAGTACATAGTGCTGAACTTGGTCCTTAGATTATGAAATTAAAAGTGTTTCAGTCCCACCCACACATCCTACAAGTGTTCTCGTATTCCTTTGTTATAACCATTTTTAAACAACGCTTTTAATATAATTTTAAAATAAACTTTAATGCTTTTTAAAACAAATTTATCATATAGAATCAAATTATTATCCTTTAAAAGGATGCCCTTGGGAAGCCATGTACTTTGGTGATGCTAGTATCACTTAGGCCCTTTTAAAAACTTTTCAGATTGCCAGCAAAGATATTTTGCAAATCACATAAGAAAAATTATCTCCATTTTTATTAGTCATAGACTATATTCCCTTGTCCTATAACATCTCTCTTCCGTCCTTAGTTCTGCTTTTCTCCTGCTGGCTTAAAAGGAGTGTGCTGGAACTGGCCAGAGTTTCTTTGAGGTTAAACTGAAACTTAGTGCTGTAAAGGAAGAATACTATGATCCCCAAAACATGCCTCCTGTGGGCTGCCTGCCTGCTCTGAAGCACTGTCAGTTATTTGCACAACATAAGGCTAGATACTGCTAACATCAATCACAAGGAGTTGAAGAAACCTGTAATATAAATATATTGTATACAATATTCTTCACTTGTGAAAGTACAGAAACCAAACAATTCTTTGTGTTAACTTTAAAAATGAAAGGTGTTTCTCAGGGTCCCCTCTAACCTTCATTGCTGCTACATGAAAACTGACTAGTAAGGATGAAAAAAAGCCTAAGGAAAAGGTTCTCCTGTAAATCAGGACATAGTCTTGTTACAAAATAGAATGGCTATGACTAGTAGGCACATACTGATGTTAGCTAATGTTATCAAGTAATCAGAAGCCTAATGATAGGCAGGAGAGGAGCGTCCCCTAGAGCCTAAATTAATGTGAAAAGTTCCGGTTCTGTTAACACTTTATTTTGTTTATAACAGGTGGGTCTCACTTTTACATTCAGTAAGTCGGCAGCCTTATACAGAGAAACTTCTTGTGTATCATAGATAACTAATGGAAAAAGATTCAGATAGTGTGTTTCTACCCTCAAAGAAGGTAGTTTACTGTGGGAAACAAGAAATACAAATGTGCAATATTAAGGAAATAAATTGAAATAAAAGCATAAAAGGTGTCAAAGGCAAATGATTTGCTCAAGGTCACAAAGCTAGTAAGCCTGAGGACTAGGATTATAACTGTGGTCTAAGAAAAAATCCTGAAAGTAATGTAACTGAGTGTTACCTATTACATCGGGTTGCCTGCTGAGGCTTATAGTCTTTCAGATTGCTTTAACATCCAAATCAGGCAAGGGCTGTAAAGAGAAGAGAACTGGATGGGGAATCCTGAGGTCAGAGTTGTAGTTTGGGCTCTGTTTAATCAGGGACAGCTGCCTTCTCACACCCTCACAGGGATTCCTGCCACCTTAATGATCACCAGCTTGACTCCCTCCATTCGTCAGTTCTTTAAATGGTAGTTACATCACTCTTGTAAATATATGCATGGCCATCACTCTCTTAAAAGACATTTACCTCACACCCCACACTGGATCTTTCTCAACTTTAGGTGTCTCAGTTCCTCATATCACTGCCACAAAAACCAAGTCAGTTTTCATTTTTCTGTTGGAAAGTTTTCAGTGGCTGCTGTTGAATACCAAATAAAGTTCAAATCCCTTTGGCATTCACAGCCTTCTAGAACCAGGTTTATCCCATCAGACCCTCATCATATGATTTTTTTGTGAAAAATCAGACATTCCTCAATTTAAGGTTCTTCTATGGAGAAGATACAAACTGGTAATAAACTATGTTTTCATTTTTCTGGCCTAAAATGATTTCGGTAATGCTTAATTTTGCAAATCTAATCAGCTGAGATTTATTTACGCTCTTGAACAGGCTTAAAACATGTTTCCTACAGAAAGAAATCTTCATTATACCAGAAAAAATTACATTTAATTTCTTCACCTTCAAAATAATGTCAATCTTTTCACCTGTGCATTTGATACCCAAAGCATGAGGATTGTTCTTTAGTAGCATAACAGTCCAGCCTTGAATAGACTACCAGCTCTGTGAAAAACTTCCTTAATAAATATTTGAGAGGGTAGTGCCTGTGGCTCAGTGAGTAGGGTGCTGGCCCCATATACCCAGGGTGGCGAGTTCAAACTCAGCCCTGGCCAAACTGCAACAACAACAAAAATAAATAAATAAATATTTGAGAAAGTCATCCGTATTTCTGTATTTGAGATTTTCTTATATTAAGGTTAATCACTAAAAAGATGTTTACTTGGGTTTCGTTAATTACCCTAAAGATGTTTTCCATTTTATTGTTAACTACTTGGTATTGGCAAAGGTCAGCACAAGAAAATGCTGAGAAAAGTGAGAATTTCTACAAATTTTGTGACGTTTACTGAATTCATTTGTCATTTATTATGTAGTTGAGAGGTGCCTAAATAAGGAAACATGCAATAAATTTATTCACTCAATAAACATTTGACTGAATTTCTGTTATGTGTCGAGTGCCGGGCCATATAGAGAAAAAGTAGACCTATCTAGACTCTACCCGTATAAAACATGGAAGCTGATCAATTCAGAAACCTAAAGAAAGTAAAACAATATAAGTACCCTAAAAGAGGAATGAATAAAATTATTTGAGGACACAAGTAATGGAAGGATTAAACTCTGTTTGGAAAAGAAGGGGAAGGATTTGTGGGACATGTGGTATTAGAACAGTGCCCTAAGAAATAGGCCTGCTTAGAAATGGGGTGATGGGCTTCAAGTGGCAGAGGAATTGTATGCACAGGGGTTCAAAACATTGTGTCCTCACAAAAGCCAAGGAATTAATTGTAGATGAGTGATGAAGCTGGTTAGATAGAAACACACAATATGGTGGCTATAATTTAGAATTTAATAATTCTTTGTTTAAAGCAGTTGATACATTGCTTTGTGTCAGATAAAACTTATAATCCTCTGAGTTCATCTGGAGTTCTTGGTATGTTTGGCATATTTGCCTTCGTATCTCACATTTAAGAAATGATTTGTACTTTCTCGCCTCTCTGCTTGTGAGAGCCGTACTTAATATTGAATACCCACTTTATTTCTGTCTGAATATTCACTGAAGACCCCCAGAGAAAGCAGTCCATGAAATTTACCTTTTAGCATTCAGGTGCTTTGTGATCCAGTTTTCCATCTCTTTGTGAATATTTCTTGACCACTGCAATTCAGGGGTTCCTATTTTCACTTGTGGTCACTTTTGCAGTGTTTCAGAACTTCATAGGGATAAAGGTCTTTCATTGGTGGTGGTGTGATTTTCCTAACTAGACTGTAAGCTTCTTTCAGGTCAGAGATCATACCATCTGCTTCTCGTAGTATTTCTTGGCATGAAATACAGCAATAGAGAAGGGAAAAGAAACTTCTCTCCTAATAGTGATTCTTAGGAGATGATGAGTGAAGCCATATGTGAGTTCTGCTCTTTTGGGGGGATATGTATTGAAATGTTAAATAGCATTCTGAGATATACCAAATCTTTGTTTAGTACTCACTTTTGTATATTAGCAAGAATGAATGATGTAACAGAAACAATCTGGAAACCTTCTTTAAGACTTGGAAGTCATGAATTAAAAATTTCTGAATTTAGAGATGAGGATATTTCTCTTTTTCCTATTAAAAGTCATGACTTGGAAGAAAGAGGATATGCGATCTGAATCACTGAAGAAATCCTATGAGAAAATTTGGATTAATTTATCTTCTCTTTTACCATAAGCTTGTAGGATCTGAAGAATAAGTACCCAAAAAAGATTTATAGTCTGATAGACTAGTATCAAAACAGGGTCTAGCAGTAGGAATTTAAAGGATCTGTGAGGTAAGCAGAGATTGGAGTTGGGCAAAGGCAGGGATAAAGTAAGAGGTAGGCATTTTGTCAGAATTTGAACCCAGGTCTCTAAAGCTGAGGTTACCAAACGGCCTCTCAGTGAGCTGATAGGAATGAAAAGGAATAAAGTGTCTGGTATTTAATAATTCCTCATAGGTCCCTTTCTTTCCTCTCTAGGTTTTATGGTTTATAATAACAGGTTGCTACCACTTAGCTAGGTAGGGTGGGGGTCAGCCTCTCTCCTTCCTCTAATACTATCTTATATGCTGGTCATAGGATTAAAAAAAAAATCCACATTAAGTACCTAAAATAGTGCTTGGCTCATAGCTGTACAAATGTTAGGTGCTATTGTTATTACAAAGTTTTCTCAAAGGAAATGCACATTAATAAAAAAAAAATCATGTACCTATAAGAATAGTGTTGGGGAGTCACCTAAAATGAGCAGAGACTTGGGAAATATACTGAGAAGTCCTAAAATGATTTTTTTAAAAGGCCTAGTACATTAAGAAGTGGTAAGATGCAGGTGCCCAGCAGAAAGCATGTATTTTCTATCTTTATTAAGAATGATATCCAAACATGAAAATATGTAAGATCTGGTTAGAAGTAGGGGGATGATACCTCCCCATTTGTCTGGAACAGTCCTGATTTATATTCTTGTCCAGATGAAATTATTACCAATGCTCTTTGGTTTGAATAAAAAAATTACAGTCACCCTAGTTATATGGGTAATGAAAATATGTGTGGAGTTAACAATTAACAAAAAAAGAAAAGAAAACCACCTATGTTTGAAAAGAATTGGTCATTTACAGGTTCAGAAAAAAATGCCCTAAGGTTAGATAGGAACCAGAAAACAGAAAATAAGCCAGAACACTAAACTTGGGTTAAAAATTTAAAATTTGGGGGATAAAAGTTGGATTAAATAAGCCACAGTCCAGGAAATATACCTTTAAATCCTAAAAAATATCTGAAATAAACTGTTAAATGTTTTTAATCAGAAAGCCATGCCCATTACAAATTAAGAATTGATAACCTTGTTCTCTTATCTTTACTGTGCATAACCTGGGATGCTACGTTCTCTTTCCCCTCTTGGGCAGTGGTTAGGGCAAGAAAACAAAGCGTCAGTGTTCTAAGATTGATCTAATCCTACCTAAGCAAGTTTACACAAGGCACCAAGAGAATGAGCATACGACCTCCTCCCAGCAGCCATCCCAGCAAGTACTTGTGTAGAACACATGGGACACAACATAGGCCAAGACCATGAACTTTTAGCTGAGAAACAACAGGTCAGCAGTCCCTGGCAATACGTTACTATTGTGTTAAGACAATAGAACAATAATGACAACCTCTATTAATATAATTCTTCTGGAGGGGGAAGCCTGACATATTTAGGATGTATAGCTCTTTCTGTTCCTAACCAAGAAGTCATTTTTTTTTAGGAAGGTTCCCCTGACCTCCAAAGCTGTGCACACCCTCATGTTCTCTGTGGCTAACTCACAACATAGCACCTACAACATTCTGTTAAGACCATAATGCTAAAAGAAAAACAAAAAAAGCAGATGAGTAAGGGTGGAGCCTGTGGCTCAAAGGAGTAGAGTGTACCCATGTACCGGAGGTGACGGGTTCAAACCCAGCCCCTGCCAAAAACTGCAAAAAGTAAGTTTCTAAAAAAAAAAAAAAAAAAAAAGTAGATGAGTAAAAAGCTGATTATAATGTTATTTGATTTTTCACCATTTTTTTTTTTTCACTCAACTTTAAGCTCCTTGCTGGTAGGGGCAGTCTCTTGTTAACAGTTTCATCTTTAACCTGGCAGCAGATCAATTACTGTTTACTGAATGATACATGTACGGTGTTTTGCAAACCATACGTGGCATTTTTGTCACCTCACCATAATCTGTCTTTCCACAAGGTTAAGCAAGAGCTCAGATTTACCACAGAAAATGTGCCGAATTCATGGGAAATTTTTCAGTACCTTTGCAAGAACTCTGCATTGTCCAAGGGCACGTGAGTGTTTTCTTATAAATTTGTATCTGTGGGTTGGTGTGTATTTTGAGATTTTACTCTGTCCTAGACAAAAATTCTTATGACCCCAAAGCCAGATTAGGACATGGGATTTAAGGTGACAAGACTGACCTAAATACACATTTGTGACTGGCAAAACCATCATAGTTTACATGTGCAAAATAGCAGCAGAGTCCCTTCCACTGAGGGTGATGCTTTGTCATCCTTGGTATATTCATTCACTTTTTCTTATTCTACCATCAGAGTTTTCTTGAGTACTTTCAGTGTGCCTTCTGCTTGCAGGGCATTAGCATGGTGATAAGAAAGCGAGATACATGTACTCCCAACTCTGAATTAGACGGCATACTCTAACTACATAAATGAAGGGCTGTGGGACCACAGAGAGTAACAACTGTCTTAGGCATTGAAGGATGAATAGGAGGAATTTATCAGGCAAGGTGGGCAGAAGAGGGGTCTGTAGAGAAGCAATTTATAAGCTGCATCTTTTTTCTTCCAGTAACTCCAAAATTTGTCTGAGGGAGGGCTGCCTTTCCCGTGTGATCTTCAAGAGGGAATTTTGATGTTTCAGCTAAAGGTTGGGTTTGGTTATCACTGGCACAAGGATTCACACAGCTTCCTATTGTATTTAAAGTACAATCAAATGTTCTGGGAAATGACTTTTAACCTGGGAAAGCTAGTGACTCTGATCATCTAGACTTAGTAAAATGTACATATTATTTGGGGCAGAATGAATTCGTAAAAAGTACCAACTATAGAAATATTTTATAAATATAGTTTTATTACTTGGAAATACATACAAAAATTCAAACACAGCTAAAAAACAGTTGCTAAGTAGAGGTCCTATCCAACCTATTTTAATGAACACATAAAACAGTTATAATCAGCATAAGACAAATTATTTAAGTCCTGAAACAGTTTGTCTTCAGGGCCTTTAAATTTGGGGTTTAAAAATTGATAATGGTTTTATTCTTTACACCTATTTAAATCTTTCCACCAAATACAGACCACTAACATTTGTTTGGTTCATGAGGTTTTATTTTAGAAAAATAGCTAAAGCCAGTAACTATAATTATTTTGCAAACTGGAATAGTCTTCTGTCACCTTACATTCTCCATGGTTTCTCAAAAATTCCCAATAGTTAACAAAAAGCTTTTCCAACAGCTCTCTGGGATATAGAAGTGTGGGCCTAAACTAACAGCATAACCAAAAAGCAACTTCCAACAGCTCTCTGGGATAAAGAAGTGTGGGCCTAACAGCCTTGAAATCATTTAATGTGGCAGGAATACTTTTTTCTCATTTTTGTAATTTTGTTCCATTTTATTTTCATCCAGCCAGACTATCTCCTTGTCAGAGAAAAAATAAAAAATGAGTTACTCTGCTTTTTCAGATTGTCACTCAGTCCATTACACTATTTTATCCACTTCTATTTGCCCTAAGGTTTAAAAAAAAATAAAAAAGCCTTCTTTGCAACTTTAGCATTTTCTATAAACTTAAGCTCATTCTGAGCTTTAACATTTCAAACACTGTTTGTATTTCACTCTTCTCTTTGTAGCTTTTATGATGTCGGTTCCTCCCTCTTTTGCACATGACCTTTGACAACTTGACTTCATCAGAGCTCTCTGAGATGCTGTAGATACCCCATTTTCTATCTTCCTCTCTAGGTTCATTTAACTTAAAAACTTTTATTTTAGAATGTCGTCTAAATGTTCTTATCCTTTCATGGTTCCCCTTACAACTGCAACAATTTTTGAAAAGCTGGGAAAGGTAGCTGGTAGAAAGCAGGGAGATCTCCTATACCGGTTTTGAGTCCTCCTCACAGCTGAGGAGCCTGAGGCCCAGGGAAGACTGGATAAATTGGGGAGACTTCTACCTGTTACCTCCTCTTTTTTTTTGGCTGAGAAGGGAAGAAGTCTAAATTTGAGACCTGCTTCCACAGTATTCTTTCTCAAATATGAACACACTTCCCTGTTTATAGTCTGCTAACAGATCTCCACTGCTTACCACATTTAGTATAAACCTTCTAGCTTGGCTTACAAAGCCATGTGTGACCAGCTCCCACTTCTTTATTCAGCTTCTTTTTTTATTTCTTCCCACCCACAAATGCACTAGCCCCACTATAAGAACTTATTTTTTCTAATGCATTATGCTATTTTATACATCTTTGTTCAGATTATTCTCTCTTCCCAAACCCCTACATCCCGAAGAACATCTATTCCTCTTTAAAAACCTCAAGACATCTATTCCTCTTTAAAAACCTCAGCATAAAAGTAATCTCCTCAATGAAATCTCGGGAATTGAATGCTATTTTTTTCTCCTATCATTACTGTGTAATACCTGTTAGGATTATATCCATCTATCTGACCAGACTGTAAGCAACTCTAGGGCAGAAATCACGCTTTATTCATTTTTGTATCTTTCAACACCTACTACAGTGCCAAAAAACTTACACTGAACAAATGTCAGAATGAAATCTGCTTCCCCATAATTCGATCCCTGTAATCCACATGATCCAGCTCTTCGTATATCTAAAAGACTGCTCTCAGACCCAACTCTTCTCCAAGCTAAACAGCCTTAACACTGATGTTTTAAAAACTCTTATTATCCTAGCTGTCTGTTCAAGGAATGCATTTGAGCTTGCTAATAATTTTTTATAAAACTGAGTACCAAGCCCTGATGAGTGCCCATCCTCTCAGGGGTACAGACATTACCAAGGTCACTTTGTTTCTCATTAATTCATTCAATAAACATTTGATAACTACTAAGTGTCTGAAGTGCTAGGCACTAGAGAAATAGACATGAAATTCAGTTTCTGTGTCCTCACAGGCTTTACAGCCTAGAGAAGACAATAGTAGTGGCAGGGGTAAAGCCTAAGTCCCAACATGCATGAACACTGAACAATACACCCTCAAATCCTCTCAGTTTTTAAACAGCCACTCCATTATAATCTTAGGTCATATTGAACATGTGCTTCTTGAGACTTTTTCCATAACTGCTCTCAAGCCAGCCTTCTGCAACTTAATACTTGAATGTTATCTTTTATTATTTTTTCAAACCCAAGTACAGGATTACAAATTTATTCTAGGTAATTGCACATACTGCTTTTCGTCTTGTGTGCTAGCTTATTGAACATTTGTAAATTTTCATTCTGACCTTCACAGATTTGGTCTATCATCTGACTTGAAGACCACAATTCAAACTTCATTCAAGTTATTAAAAGTAATGAAGAGAAAATAAGTAAGGCCCAACATCTAGAAAGCTCTGTCCTTTCCTACTCTCGTAAAATATACTAAATATGCCCCATAACACCTTATTAATATTACTCTGAATAAAACTATGGAAACTATGGATGAGTCATGCATAACTAGGAATTATAGGCTGATTTTTTTAAAAATAACAATCATTAAATATCCATTATAAATATTCATTTTATTTTTAAAAGAATTAGAAGATGCTACATATATTACATACTACATATAATGGCACATGTCAGCCTTTTAAGCTTAAAAATAATCTTTCCCCAAACTGGGATTGATTTATACCCCAAGTATAAAATGACCCTTGGCCTATAGCACCAACCCAGGCCCAGAGGAAAAGCCAATTTTGAACCTGTCTGTCCTCTGGCACTGGGCTTCCTGATATGACACTGAGGGTCCTCTCCCTCTGGTTTTATTCCCTGGCAGTACTAAGGCCTGGCACAGGGATTTATCTTACTGTATGCTGCAGGCCTGGGAAATCAGGGAATCTAGAGGGGGTAAGGTCCTTTAACAATTTCACAATGAGGAAAAAAATTAAATACATATGTTCCTTGTTTGTTTTTGATCTATTGCATTATAACAATACAAGACAGAAGGAGATTAGAATTATTGAAATACAATTTCTCTGCTCATTTTTCTCTTTGGAAATTGTAGTGTCATGATAGAGCTTTAAAAGTCATCTAGTTCAATACTGGTTACCTGTTCCACTGGTATCTGCCTTTCTCTTACTTAGGTATAATTTATCCAAAATTTCAAATGCCATCCACATGCCACTTTTAAAGACAAACAGATATTTAATAATAGTTTTCATGTTCTTTTTCTTAATTTATAAAGACAATATCTGCCAAATGTTCTCTTATGACTCTCCTTCACTTCATAGTATGTTTAAATCACACATTAAGAATCAAAAAAGTACCACTATGAAATTTTCATAAGCAATATCCGACCAACCAGTAAAACACAGTACACAGTGTAAAATTTTAATTTATTCCCCTCCCAAGTATCCAGAATATATATACCCTTAGCTTTAAGAAAGGTGATACTGAAAATACCAACAGAATTGATCATATGATAGGAGTAGAAAGAAAAGCACATACTACACAGGAAACATCCCTAAGTGCTCCATACCTAGGGCAAGTTAACGATGTGTTTCTGGCACTGGTACCTTTGACTTGTTTTATAAAAACTTTACAGGACAGATTTAAACTGGAGACAGGCCTCTAATTTTTATTTTTATAACCCTAGCAGATTTTTTTTTAAAGAGGCTATATTAAATGACAATGCATTTTGAATCGGGGGAGAAAAAAAATTAAAAACCCAAAACTTCTTTCAGTTTATTCAAAATAAAAATACACATAGAATTATGAAAATATAGGTTTACTATTTCCACCATGTA
This sequence comes from Arctocebus calabarensis, assembly GCA_963573935.1. Lineage (NCBI taxonomy): Eukaryota > Metazoa > Chordata > Mammalia > Primates > Lorisidae > Arctocebus > Arctocebus calabarensis. The sequence continues at coordinate 1,750 of CAUYON010093677.1, read as the reverse complement.
AGTTGATGCTGCTGTTGAAAGGCTTGCAAATTGTTTTTCAAGTTTTTAAAGCTCATCTCGATCTCTCAATAAAGTATACCTATATTCACTGGGTGCTAGTTTCTGGAAGGAGCTCTCGGGTGGACTGCTTGCTACATCACCGGCTTGCTACAAAAGAAAGAATAAAACATTTTTATACTAATATGAGAATTTTAGATGAATAGTAGTTGCCTTATTATTATTTGCTTATAGCAACTGTGTGCAAAGATAAGAGTTATACGTGAAATCTTGCTCATTTCCAATGCAATTACTCAGATTCTCCAGGGCAAGGCTGCCACTGGGCCATTAAGTATGGTCTATTTACGTTTGCTGAGATGTGGCAAGAGAAACCAAAAGAGCGCACACCTGTGTACATTTTTTGACTAGTCTGTAGAGGTAACATAACCCTAAGTTGCCCCAAGCCCTTCCCTCTTAAAAATAATTGGTAAGAGAATTAAAGACACCAACTCTGTAGTTATAACTCTTATGCATCAATTACCTAGATACCAGAAATTACTATAACTTAGTTGATATAAGGAGGGAAACAAAAACTTCAATAGTGAAAGAAATTAATTTCTGTAGTATTTTACTTGCCTACCACCAGTAGACAAAAATATACAGTGAAATGGTAAAAGTGACTTCTTTGAATTTTTAAAGAAAAATCTTTTATTTCCATACTGTGAGCTCCTCAAGAGCATGCCTGATTAGTGTAGGCACATGGTGCATATGTTACACATGGGATGTGTAAGTGGGACATTCCCGTTATAATAGGAAGCAGTGTGTCTACAAACTCAGCAGCTGACTTTGTCAAGTTCCTCTTCTCCCATACATTTTTTATTTCTTGTTGAGATGTATGTTTGGATTAATTAGCTAAAATTATGTGACTATGAAACAAATATTTATTTGGTGCCCACAGTGTATTAGTTTACAAAGGTGAATAAATAAAAGTTCACTGTCTAATGAAATGGAAACAAATCAGGGTAACACAATAATGGTAGACTACATCTTTTCCTAATCTGATAAAATACTAAGCAGGCCTTCTCTTATGAGGAAAATAATCACCTTTGGGTTATTGCCAGAACAAGTTTGCCTCCTTCGAGAGTTGTTTAATTATCAAAGAAAAACCTGACCTCAGTTTTCTTTTCTTTTTTTTTTTTTCCAGTGTGATTTTTTTTTTTTTTAAATACTTTTTCTGCTTGGGGTTTATTGAGATTCTTTTTTTTGTAAGACAGAATTTATTCACAGAAAAGAATACAGAAAACATTAAGGCACCTGGTAGAGGGAGAAAATTCTAGTGGGGAGAGAGAAGCTCTCTCCGTTTCTCCCCCGGTCTTTCCCCATCTCCTCCTTTAGGCCTTTAGTCTCAGGGTATATAGGTGTATGGGTTCCTTGGCCAGGAAACGAATGAATACAGTCCCTTCCACCAGGGGCAAGGTGAATGAATGTATCAATAATTGATACAGTCCTTTCATGGAATTGAGGCCTAGGAAATTCACAAGAAATTGACCTAGGCATAGGAGATGGGGGTTCCACATTTAGTCCTAAGTGTGAAGTGAAGGAGATATCAAGGCACAGGTGTCTTTTTGGCAATTGGAGCCTCTGGTGGAGGTTGGAGGTCCCCCTCCTTGCCCACTGGCTCTTCAGCTCTGACCTCAGTTTTCAAGGACAAAGGATGTCATTGGATTCCTAAAGGGAACTCTGACTCAAATAAAGAAAAATTCAGTGTTTTGAT
>CAUYON010093676.1:0-21917 GCA_963573935.1 Arctocebus calabarensis | reverse complement strand
GCTAAACAACAATGACAACTGCAACAACAAAAAAAATGGCTGGGCGTTGTTGTGGGTGCCTGTTAGTCCCAGCTACTTGGGAGGCTGAGGCAAGAGAATTGCTTAAGCCCAAGAGTTTGAGGTTGCTGTGAGCTGTGATGCTACAGCACTCTACAGAGGGTGACATAGTGAGACTCTGTCTCAAAAAAAAAAACAAAAGAAAAATACCCACCCTGTGCTCCTCTTCTTTCGCCTGTCACCTGCAGGAATGCATAGAGTGCAGGGGGAGCTGGAGGAAGCAGAGGGTGGTGGCCACTCTGCCTCCCCGGGTGTGGGTGGAGAGCAAGGGCATCACTAGGTCAGCCTCCTGAGATGCCTGGGAGGGGCGGCTACAGCAGCAGAGAGGACAGCGCAGAGCGAGGCCTCAAGGTGAGAGGGCCGGAGTTAGTGGGAGCATGGGCGTGCCCCACGTGGAGCGTGCCAGCGGTGAGGCTGTCAGGGCAGGCTGGGCGCACCTGCGGGCTTTCTGGAGGAGGCAGGAAAGCTGAGGCATGTTCATGTCCCTCTGCTCTGCCAGGACCCCTCCAGCCAGCAGGCCGTCCTGGGCACGGTGTTCCTGACCCTCGCTGTGTTTGTTGCTCTCTACGTACTGGTGTGTGTCGAGTGCCTCCTGCGGCGCTGGCTCGGCGCCTGGGCACTGCTGGCCTGGGCCTGCCTGCTGGCCCTGGGCTACGTGCTGGTGCTCGACTCATGGATGAAGAAGGCCTGTGCGTGGGAGCAGGTAACAGGGTGGGGGGACTCTGGCGTCCTGGGGGCCAGATGCCATGAGCCAGCTGTGTGCTCTGCAGCCCCTGCCGTACCGGGTCTACCTACAGTGGTGTGTGGCCCTTCCTGTTTGCACTTGCCGTGGCTCTCTAGCTTAGGATGGGCACTGGGCTGGTTTTGTCCCTTAATTTTCTGGACTGACAGGGCTGAGGCAGGGAGAGGGTCCACCTGGATGTCTGCCTGTGGCATTTTGCTTGTTTGGTTGGAGATGACAGAGCTCCAGCTCACAGAGGCACAAAGGCACAATTGGGCTCCTGTGTCCAGCAAGGCTGGGGCGCCAGGCCTGGGGCTTTGGCAGGGTAACAGGAACCTGATTGCTCTCAACTCTGCTCCCCTCTGAGCACACTGTCCCCCTGCGTGGGCAGAGAAGGCCGTGGCTGATGCTCCTCAGTGTGGCCGGTGCAGCTGACAGCGAGAGCCTGCCCTCAGTGAGCTGCAGTTCCCACCTGGCTGGACTGCTGGGCTGGGCTCCGGATGGCCATTGTAACCAAGTGGCAGGCTCTGACCTGTGTCCTGAGTCCTATGACCACTCCTGTGGCTTGGGTCAGGGTGGATGTGGGCCATGGGGAGAGTGGCGGCTGGCTCTGTGGGGCAGGGGCTGCGGTGTTGTAGGCAGCGGGTGAGCAGGCCCTGCCTGGCCTTCCATAGTGACTGTCCCTACGGAGGGAGAGCGCTGAGCTGGGGGCACCAGCAGAGGCCCCCTGGCCATGGGGAGCATGGAGTCGCACTTCTGGGGAGGCCAGCACATGGCGAGTCACAGATGGCGCTAGGTGGGCCCAGCCCAGAAACGTGTACTCCGGTTGTTGGTCCCTTGTGTGTCCATAGCTGTGTCCCCTCGTGCAGGGAGAGGTAAGGGGCTGACCTCAGGACAGAGGTACTGGGCAGGCTGCTTTGAGTACTGAAGGGCTTAGGATTCAGGTTTCTGGGGGCTTCCCCAGGAGAAGAGGCTCCAGGAACCCCACCATCAGCTTGGTCTTGGGGTGTGCCAGGCCCCAAGCTCACCAGACCCTGCCCCTAGGTGCCCTTCTTCCTGTTCGTCATCTTCGTGGTGTACACGCTCCTTCCCTTCAGCATGCGGGGAGCCATCGCCGTGGGGGCCATCTCCACCGCCTCCCACCTCCTGGTACTCAGCATTCTGATGGGGGCCTTCACGACACCCAGTGTCCTGGTGGGACTGCAGGTGAGGGTGGCATGGGGTGTGACTGCTGGAGTGGGGTCTGGGCTAGGGGATGCTGCGGGGCAGTTGAGGTCGGGTGGGTGAGTTGGACCCAGAGGCTCCAGAGCCACATTTGCAAACCGATGGCCTCTAGGCCCGGCTTTCTTGGAGTCTGCTGAGAAGCTGGGCTCCCCCAGCAGCCTTTGCTTTGCTGGCCTAGGGCTCCCTGCCGCTCAGGGCCTGCCTTCCAGATCAGGTACACTGTTGGGGGTGGGGCTGCTCCCTGGTTTCTGCCTCTCCTCAGCCCCTGCCCTGATATTGGGCTGGGGAGTATTCCAGGACTCGTGTCTTGTGTCTTTGTGTTGAGTGAGTGAACCTTTCATTCATAATTAGTGGGGACTTAAAGATGCATTTTCCTCCACATGGGGCCTGGGTGTCCTCTCCAGGGGTGAAGGCTGGAGCTCTGGGCTGCCAACTGGGCACTGTGTCTTCTGTGACTGCCCTTAGCGTTTCCCTTGGGCCCTGAGCCCTGTGAGGTGGCTGCTTCTGCCTCCCCGGAGGTGGCTGGCTTCCTGGGTCTCTGGGGCCCCGATCCCTAGTGGCAGGTGCCTGGTGGGTGCAGAGAGGGACCAAGAGGGGTGTGAGTCCCTGTCTGGACTTCAGTTTCTCTGCCTGGCCCAGGAAGCATGCCAGCCTAAGCAGTTTTGGGGTGAGGGAACAGCGAGGGTGCCAGCACTAGTCTGCCTGGGACTGGTGCCTGGGGATGAGGCCAGGCTAAGAGCTGAGTCCCACTCTTGGCTGGACTGCAGCTGCTGGCCAATGCTGTCATCTTCCTGTGTGGGAACCTTACGGGCGCCTTCCACAAGCACCAGATGCAGGACGCTGCCTGGGACCTCTTCACCCACACCGTGAAATGCATCCAGACCCGCCGGAAGCTGCGTATCGAGAAGCGCCAGCAGGTGGGACCTGCCTCCACCGAGACGCAGCCCAGCCCACTTTCCAGGCCCTGCCCTCTCGCCCTGCGTGCACCATTCCCTTCCTCTCTCCGTCGGACACAGAGCCAGACACCCTCACACAGGGCCCGATAACCAGAACCCGATTACTCTGGACTCTGCTGTCCTCTGTGTCGTGTCTTCCTGGGCATGCTGTCCCAAGGTGGGGGCAGAGAAGGCTAGAACAGGTGGCCCCCATCTCAGCCACCCCAGCTGAAAAGATGGAGTCCCTGTTAAAGCACCTTGAGTCCTGGGGTTCTGCTGGGGACCTGGGAGTCGGTGTCCAGCTGGGTGGGTAGCAGGACGAGAGCCAGCAGAGATGGGACGCTGAGGACGGGGAGCACAGAGGCCGAGCCTACGGGCTGATGACACCCTGCCTGCACCCACTGGTCTGTCCTGTGCCCAGGAGAACCTGCTGCTGTCCGTGCTGCCAGCCCACATCTCCATGGGCATGAAGCTGGCCATCATCGAGCGGCTCAAGGAGCACGGGGACCGCCGCTACATGCCTGACAACAACTTCCACAGCCTCTACGTCAAGCGGCATCAGAACGTCAGGTGGGCAGTAGCCCATGGGTCGGGCATGTGTGGGGGTCTCCTGGGGGCTGGACCTACCACTCGCCTGGCCCCAGTGGGTAGCCTCCCTGCTTTTTCTGTAGGCTCAGAGCCCAGGCCACACAGAAATTGGGGAGAGGGAGCTCCTCTGGCTCCAGGTCAATCCGGGCCCTCCGTGAGCCTCAGTCTCCCCATTTGTTTCCTCAGAATTAGGCTCTGATCAGGGTCTTAAGAGAACTAAGATTGGTATTGGGTAAGGTCCAGTAGCCCCTGAAATTATAAAACTCTGTGAGTAAATGTGGTTTTGGGGAAGGATGGGAGGAAGGGTCCTTCCAGATGGTTTTCAGAGGAGTGCAAGGCCTCCAAAGGGAGGAGTCCTGTGGGCTCAGTGGTGAGGACCCTCCAGTTCTGACCTGTGCCCTCGGCTGGTTCAAAGGGGCTGACTGCACAGTCTTTCTTAACTCAGGTCAATGCATTCAAGTAAGATACAATACTGTGAGCTTCACATGGGGACGTGGGTGCTTTGAACTGTCATGTGATTGGATGTGGGAGCCATGAGCTATCGTGTGTGGACCTGGGCACCGCGAGCTGTCATGCGTGGATGTGGGCGCCACGAGCTGTCATGTGTGGACGTGGGCACCATGAACTGTCGTGCGTGGACGTGGGCGCCATGAGCTGTCATGTGTGGATGAGGGAGCCATGAGCTGTCGTGTGTGGATGTGGGCGCCATGAGCGTCGTGCGTGGACGTGGATCTGCGAGCTGTCGTGTGTGGACATGGGCGCCGCGAGCTGTCGTGTGTGGATGTGGGCGCCGCGAGCTGTCGTGTGTGGACGTGGGCGCTGTGAGCTGTCGTGTGTGGACGTGGATCTGCGAGCTGTCGTGTGTGGACATGGGCGCCATGAGCTGTCGTGTGTGGACGTGGGTGCCATGAACTGTCATGCATGGACGTGGGCGCCATGAGCTGTCATGTGTGGATGAGGGAGCCATGAGCTGTCGTGTGTGGATGTGGGCGCCGTGAGCGTCATGCGTGGACGTGGATCTGCGAGCTGTCGTGTGTGGACGTGGGCGCCGCGAGCTGTCGTGTGTGGACGTGGGTGCCGCGAGCTGTCGTGTGTGGACGTGGATCTGCGAGCTGTCGTGTGTGGACGTGGGCGCCATGAGCTGTTGTGTGTGGTCGTGGGTGCCTTGATCTGTCGTGCATGGACGTGGGCGCCATGAGCTGTCGTGCGTGGAAGTGGGCGCCGCGAGCTGTCGTGTGTGGATGTGGGCGCCGTGAGCTGTCAGGTTTGGACGTGGATCCACAAGCTGTCGTGTGTGGATGTGGATTTGCGAGCTGTCGTGCGTGGACGTGGGTGCCGCGAGCTGTCGTGTGTGGACCTGGGTGCCGCGAGCTGTCGTGTGTGGACCTGGGTGCTGTGACCTGTCATGTATAGAACTGGGTATATGACTGTCATATGTAGGTGTGGGCACTACGAGTTCCCCAGGACTTCTGCTGAATGGGTCGTCACCTTGTGTGCCGCTGGCCTACTGCTTTTGTCTGGGCTTAGATGACCCGTGAGCTCACAGACTTTGGCATAAGGAGCTTGGGTACAAATTGCAGTCCTTGGCCTTCCGGCAAGTCTCTGGCTCCCCAAGCCTCAGTCTGCTTGTGTGGCGGAGAGGAGTCCTACGAGGGTCGGGTGAGGCCTGACTGTAAGGCAGTGGGCAGAGTCACATCTTCCCTCGGGTTTGCTTCTGAAGTCTGTGCTTACAGTGCACTTCCAGCTGCTGCAGGGCACCACTCAGCCATTTGCAATGACGGGGACCTGCCTGGGGAGGGTCCTGAGGGCTCCTGGGCGCTGGACGGTCCTGTGCTCCTGGTGCCCATCCTCCCGGGACCTTGCTCTGACACTTGCTCTGGCCCCGTCCCACCTGCAGCATCCTCTATGCAGACATCGTGGGCTTCACACAGCTGGCCAGCGACTGTTCCCCCAAGGAGCTGGTGGTGGTGCTGAATGAGCTCTTTGGCAAGTTTGACCAGATCGCCAAGGTGAGCTGGGAGGAGACGGGTGACACCTGCCTGCACCCACGTGGTTGTCATGTGTCCGGCATCCCCCTGGGATTGGGATAGGGAGGCTGTGGCTGAATTTTAACAATCAGACAGCTAATACTTCTGAGCGCCCCATGATAGAGGTGGGCTCGAGTGGTGGCCAAAGCAGCCAGAATCCTGCCCTTGCCAGAATGTGAAGCTGCGGGGGAGGGTAGGAGGGGACTGGCAGTACACACTGGAGGAACATGGGAGGGCTCAGAGGCTGCTGGGAGTGGGCGCCACCCTCACGGTGCAAGGCTGGCAGCCTGGCTCACCTGGGAGCTGGGGAGGACTGTGGCATGCCAGGCCATACCAGGTAAGTCATGAGCATATTGAAGTTTCAGAATTCCCAAAAGAGACCTAAGGAGGAACGGGAATAGTTCTGGACAGAGGGAGCAGAACCCTGGAGTAGAAAGGGAGCTCCGAGTATCCGTGGGGGAACTTGTGGCTCAGCGTGCATGGAATGGAGTGTGGGACGGACAAGATCACAAGGGCGGATACTCAAGGACGTGAGGACAAGGCCCTGTTCTGAGGATGCCGAGGAGCATGGAGGGGCCGAGCAGAGAGGAGTGCGGGGGAAGAGAGGGTTTTCATGAGTGCCCACATAGTTATGAGACCTGCTGCATCCCAGACCCCAAGCTTAGGTGGGGCCTCGGGCCTCCCTCACGGGGCTTGCATAGGTGTGGGGAGCTGGGGCGTCCCTCGCCCAGCCTCAGGTGGTCAGGGAAGTGTGAGGTCTAAGGCCATGGTTCTCTATCTGGGCTGCATGTTTGACCACACTGAAAGCTTAAACAAGACACCAAAATCATTGCCCATACTCGTGAGAGTTTGTTTTGTTTTTTTGAGACAGAACCTCCCTTTTCCACCCTGGCTAGAGTGCTGTGGCATCAGCCTAGTTCACATCAACCTCAAACTCTTAGGCTCAGGTGATCTTCCTCCTTCCGCCTCCCAAGTAGCTGGGACTACAGGAACCCACCATAACTTCCAGTTTAGTTTTTTTATTTTTAGTCTTGCTCAGGTTGATCTCTTAGTCTTGACAGGGATCTAGGATTACTGAGTGAGCCATGGCACCCAGCTCCATCTGAGTTTTTCTTCCCCTCCCTTCTGAGTATTTATTTATTTATTTATTTTTGAGACAAAGTCTCACTTTGTCACCCTCCGTAGAGTGCTATGGTGTCATAGCTCACAGCAAACTCAAACTCTTGGACTTAAGTCAATGGTTCTCAACCTTTCTAATGCCTCCTAATGTCGCAACCCTTTAGTACAGTTCCTCATGTTGTGGTGATGCCCCAACCATAACTGTAATTTTGCTACTGTTACGAATTGTAATGTAAATATCTGATATGCAGGATATATTTTCATTGTTACAAAGGGGTCACGACCCATAGGTTGAGAACCACTGGCTTAAGCGATTCTCCTGCCTCAACCTCCCAAGTAGCTGGGACTATAGGCTCCTGCCACAACGCCCGGCTATTTTTTGTTGCAGTTGTCATTGTTGCATTTGTTAGCTGGCTGGGCTGGGTGTGAACCCGCCAGTCTCGGTACATGTGGCGGGCATCGTATAACCACTGTACTACGGGTGCCGACCTTTCCCCACCGTCTGAGTTTTTAAGAGCACCTCCCACCCCTAAGTGACTGTGTTCAGAGAATCAACGGCCTACATCAGGGGGGTCCATCCTATGGCCCATGGACCCCATGCTGATTTCGCAAGGACTGTTTTTGCTTCTCTGTGTTGTCTGATACCACGAAAAGCATGCATGGACTTTTTGTTTCCTAATGAACTTTCATTAGTGTTTGTGTATTTAATGTGTGGCCTAATTCAACTCTTAATTCTTCCAATGTGCTGCAGAGAAAACAAAAAAACACCCCTGGTCTAGATAGAACTTGGTAGGAGGCAATTTCCGGCCCCACACTGGGAAGAATTTTTTATGATCAGATCTGCTCAATCCTAGGAGGGATTAGGTGTGGACTTCTCACTGCAGAGAGTAAGTTCCCTGTCACAGGAAGTAACCAAATGTCTGTAGGACACTATTGGCCAGGGGTGACTCAGAGAGCGTGTCTATCCTGGAGCCTTCCTTAGAAGCTGAATGACTTCCAAATTGGCAGCTGGGAGTCCCGAGGGTGGGCCATATGTGAGGCAGAGGGTCTGAGTCTCAGGATGCAGCTGGCCCTTCCCTACCATGAAGGCTGAGGATTGTTACTTGCCCACTTGAACGCAGCCTTCCATCCCCACGGGCCCAGGAGGCATGGCCCTTTGCAGAAGGGGAAGGGGAGGCCACGGCAGGGCTGCTTCCCAAGTCAGGGTGTCTGGTCTCCAGACAGGGCTGGTCCCACCTTTTTCCTGTTGGTGATCAGATTCCAGAACTGCAGCCTCCTCCTGAGAGCAGGGCCTTCTCAGAGGCATCGTATGGCTGCAGGGCTGGACACCAGCAGGGAAGGAGCAGCCTGGAGGGTGTCACTTCCCACGAAGCCCTCCGGAGAGCTAGGGCAGTGCTTGGCCCAGGGCGATTGAGGTGGCTGGAGCCTTGAGTTAGCACCTGGTGTCCAGGCTGTCTCTAGGCTGCCTGCTTTCTAGGAAAGCCACTGCCCTGTGTCCCTCTAGCTACTCAGAACTCAGCAAGTGCCAGACAGGGCCCAGCAGGAAATGTCTGGCACACACTCAAGTTGCATAGTTGCAGGAGGGCTGGGGAAGGGGCTATTCACAAAGGTCGGCAGGTGCAGGGACAGCTGGAGGCAGGGCTGGTGCTGTCCTGGGCGGGCAGGGGAGGGGCCCGGGCAGAGACAGCGTTCCAGAGTCAGGGCTGGCCCTAGAGACCCATCGGAAGTAAGGGTGAGGCCGCCTGTCGGTCCAGGAGGGTCAGCCAAGGGGGGTAGGCGGGACGGGCGAGCAGAGGCAGCATTGTGCGTGCAGACCCCTCTGACTCCCTAGCCTTGCCCCCCAGACCTCGTGCAGCAGCTTTGCTTGCTGGGTGTGTGGAGAGTCAGTGGCCACTGTGCCACCTCAGATAGGATCTCAAGCAGCTGTCCTGGGCCCCTTCCCTCTGCGGGCCTTTCTCCATGAGACCCCAGGCCCGCCCTTCTCTTACACCCCCCAAACGCTACCTCTTGGGTCATTTTTTTTTTTTTTTGAGACAGAGCCTCAAGCTGTCACCCTGGATAGAGTGCTGTGGCATCACAGCTCACAGCAACCTCCAATTCTTGGGCTCAAGCGAGTCTCCTGCCTCAACCTCCCAAGTAGCTGGGACCACAGGCGTCTGCCACAACGCCCGGCCATTTTTTGGTTGCAGCCGTCATTGTTGTTTGGTGGGCCCGTGGCTGGATTCGAACCCGCCAGCTCAGGTGTACGTGGCTGGCGCCCTAGCCCGCTGAGCCACAGGCGCCGAGCCTCTAGGGTCATTTTTGACACCTGCCAACCCCTTGGCTTATGACATCTGCTAACTGTGTCCTATCTCCTGTCCACTATACTGCAGCCACCCCAACTGCCTTGCTGTGTCTCTGTAGCCCCTGGGCTTCAGGGCCTTGGCACGTGTCTGGAATACCCTTCCTCCACACACTGCCTGGCTTGCTCTCTTGGCCCCCGTGGGGGTCTTTGCTCAAATGCTGCCTCCTCTGGCCTCCTGGGAACGACTTCCCCCACCCTGTGCTTTGTTTCTCCTTCACATGTGTCACTGCACACTGTAGGTTTCCTTTATCTGCTTTAGTGTCCAGCCCTCCCGCAGCGTGAGAGTGCCATGGCCGCAGGGATTTGTGTCTGTTTTGTTCACTGCTCTGTCCTGTTGCCTGGCCCAGGGCTGGGTACGCCAACATTGGATGGACAGATGACACAAAGGCAGCCCTTTTCTGAGAGGAACACTTGCTTTCACCCCGTGCTTACCTTGGGGTCCTTCTGGGAGGCTCTGGGTCCCCTGTCTTTTGCCAGGCCCAGGAGTTTTCCCGGTAGCTGGTGCCCAAGAGGCAGCCCCTGGTGTGTGTGTGGGGGCAGCAGGTGGGGTCCCCGGCCCCAGCCCTTCTGCTAACCCTTTCTGTCCTTTGCCCTGCAGGCCAACGAGTGCATGCGGATCAAGATCCTGGGTGACTGCTACTACTGCGTGTCAGGCCTGCCCGTATCGCTGCCCACGCACGCCCGGAACTGTGTGAAGATGGGGCTGGACATGTGTGAAGCCATTAAGTAGGTACAGGGCAGCTGGGTGCTGGGCCTGTCCCCAGATAGACTCTCCTCCTTCCTGGAGCGTGGTGGGGGAGGCGTCCTTCCCATTCACAGACAAGGGAACAAGGCTCGGGGTGAAGGTGGCTTGTCTGAACCATTCAGCAAGCTGGAGCATGTGGACCCAGTCTGTGTCCCTCCCTCTGGGTCGCTCTGTGACTCTGAGTCCTAAAAAGTATCTCAGAGCTGGGTGATGTGGAGACAGGGCAGTGGGCACTGTCCCCTCCAGGGCCTGGGTCTTAACAACAGCAGGAGGGTTTCAGGGCAGACTCTGCTGCTGGCTGCAGCCCTGGGAAGATCCTGGGGTCAGGGTTCTGACCTGGGGCTCCTTCCTGCCTGCATCCAGCACCCCTTGAAGTTCTCTGTGGCCCTACACAGATGTGGTCTGTGGGGCAAACTTGCTGTGGTGGTCAGGCAGGTGGCGAAGGCCTGGCCAGCTGCCTGCAGGTGTACCCCTGGGTATGAATCCTGGCTCCTGTGCCTTCATCCTCCTGATCTCACCAGAAGTAGCTGGTGTTGCCAGGAGGAGCAACCCTGGATGGCATTGGAAGGGCCTGACTCTATAGCACTGCCAGGTGACCTCGGGTAGTTCCTGCCCCTGTAACACGTTGTCCCCTGCCTTTTGGCCCTGTCTGTGGATGCACGGTGCTGGCTGCTCCCTGGCCCCACCCATTTGTCATAAGGACTTAGAGGCCCTATTGCTATTTGGGGGTGTCCTGTTTACCCAGGAAGCTCTAACTTGGAGCTCCTTGTACTGAGTTATACCTGAGGCTGCCAGGCCCCTCTTTCCCAGAGATTGGTGGGCCTGTGTTTCTTGTCCATGCTGGATTTTGGGTGGTACTTGGGTCCCCTCTGGAGACTCCAGAAGCCTTTTAAGACCCAGCCAGGGCTGTCGTTCAGGGAGAAGTCCTGTGATGGTATTTAAGGCCCATCAACATATGTGGTGGGGACCCTGTGCCACCCCACACACCCAGGTCCCCCAACCTCCCCAGGTTGGGGCTGCCCCCAGGTGCGCTAACCAAGGTGGGGTGACTAGGACACTCTGTCCAGGCAGGTGCGAGAGGCCACAGGTGTGGACATCAACATGCGCGTGGGCATACACTCAGGGAACGTGCTGTGTGGTGTCATCGGGTTGCGCAAGTGGCAGTATGACGTATGGTCCCACGACGTGTCCCTGGCCAACAGGATGGAGGCAGCCGGAGTGCCTGGGTGAGGCTCAGCCAGGTAGCGGTGGGTCAGAGGCTGGGACAGACGCTGGACTCAGGGGTCAGGGAGCGGTCAGGGGTGGAGGAAGGGGATGAAGTCAGCGACCTCACAGAGGCGGGAGTCTGGCCTGGCCTGGGCTGCCCGCTGTGTGTCCCCCGGTGGGGGCCTGCCACCCCGGGGAGTGTAGACACTGGGACTGCCGCCGTGCCTGACTCAGGTGTCCCCTAGCCGGGTGCACATCACAGAGGCAACGCTGAACCACCTGGACAAGGCGTATGAGGTGGAAGATGGGCACGGGCAGCAGCGGGACCCCTACCTGAAGGAGATGAACATCCGCACCTACCTGGTCATTGACCCCAGGGTACGAGGGTGACCCCGGGTTTGAGGGTGCAGGTGCAAGCTGGGGGGCCTGGGAGGAGGAAGACCCGCTCCCCAATGGAGGGAGTGTTTTTCTGCTCCTGGCTGGGGGAGGTGGGAAGGGGCCTGCTCTGGGCAGGAGAGGCTCGTTGCTGGGAATATTCTAGGCACGGGAGCATTGCCCTGGGCCTCGGCGTTCTTTTCTATGTGACGAGAATGATCTCAGGGGAAGGAGCCAATCCCGGCGACGCCCTCACCAGCCTGCCCGGTGTGTCCCGGGCACTCTATAAATAATAGTCGCTATTAGTTTATTTTCATGAAGTTGTTACTAATCTCCCAGATTTTTAAAAAGACACATTTTCAAAACATGCTTTGGACAAGACTTAGGAAGGCAGGGAATGGCCAGGGAGCCACTGAGCAGGGACCTCTGTGTGTCTGCGCTCTGCCCTGTGGGTCCGCCCAGTGGGTGCAGGACCCCGTGCTGGGGAAGGCTGCTCCCCAGCTCCTGGTGAGTGGGGGTGCGGAGGGGCTCCCCAGCTTTGACCTGTCTGCTGCTGCCCCAAGCCTGTGTGGGAGGCCAGCTCGTCCGTCCGGCTGCTGCTCTGTGAATCATCCTTGGGGCTTGCTCAAGAATGTCTGTGCGATGTTTTCCAGCTCCCTCTCGCTCAAGCGGGCTCTGCCTCGGGGCTGGCCCGGACTGTCAGGCTCCGGGCAAGGACCTGCCTGTGAGCCGCCTGCAGATTTGCTGGCCTGACCTGTGGCCCCCTCTGGGCTTTATCTTGGTGGTGCTTCCTGGGGCCATCCCAGCTGAGTTAGCAGCTAGGCAAAGCCCTTCCAGCTACCTGGGCCCTGCAGCACCCTCCTGCCCAGGGTAAGGCCCAGCTCCCTCATCCTGCACCCCGGGCCCGGGGCCTCCCCTACAGCCCCTTGCTGGACTGACTCCTTGTTCCACTCACTTCACGTGGGCCTCGCCTGCCCCTCCACTGCCCGGGACACTCCACTCTCTGCCCCAGCTGCCCCAACTGCCCCAAATGCCCCATGCAGTTGAAAACTCAAAAGGCGGGAGGGATATGTTACAGGAAGTTTTCCTGTCCCATCTGGTGCATCCCCTGAAGGGGACACGTGTCTCTTCCACAGAGACTTTCCTGCACTCGCAGTTAATGGGGAGCCCCTTGCTCAGGCGGCAGCGGCCTGGTACCCCTTGCTTTCTTCGTGTGGCCTACCTTGGGGACATTCCCTGCTGTGTGCATGGAGCTCCTTTGTGTGGGTCACATTGGCTTCTGTGTGTTGGCTGGAGGTTGCTGCCCAGTGATGACCCCCACCATCTCTACGTGAGTGAGGACACACGGAGTGGCAGCCATTGGTGGCCTCGCTGGGCCAGAGTGGGGTACCGTGGGCTGGGTATAGGTCTCAGGCCCCCGTGGGCTTGTGCTGATTCCCACTGTTCTGAACAGGTGTGCATTCACGCAGAAATAATAGACCTTTTTAATTTACAAAAACAAATTTTTAAGAGATAGGGTCTTGCTAGGTCGCTCAGGTTGTTCTCGAACTCGGCCTCAAGGAGTCCTCTCGCCTCCGCCTCCTAAGGTGCTGGGGTTATAGGTGTGAGCCACCGCGGGCCTGGCCATGATGGATCTTCAGTGTGTGCTTATTTCTATCTCTTAGGGAGCTGGGAGGTCTGAGAGAAGTGACAGTGGCCTTGAACTTGAGTAGTTGGGTGCTGTGAAGGCAGGTTGCTGACTGCAGAGGGCCAGGCCGAGAAATGTGCTATCCCTCCCCCACTGCTCCTGTTAGGGCCTGGCATGGTCTCCCAGCCATGGGACAGTCACTGCGGGCTGAATTTCACATGGCTTCCTCAGGCTGGGCAGACAGATGCAGCCAACGGCTTAAAAATGTTTCTATCCCAAAAAGAGACTAGAAATTTCCAGGACAGTTGCTGCTGTGGCTTAGTGAGTGAGTATGTAGCTTGCAGGGATCCCCAGAGACATGACTCTTGGAGGCCAGGAGAATGTGTGGGGGGCTGAAGGGAGACTAAGTAGACCTTGAGATGGCCTGAACTTGTCTCTTCCTTCCCCCTTTCCCTTCGTGTCTGGCCACCCTGGCTGGGGAAGCCTCAGCTGTGCTATTTTCAGGGGGTTTTGGGCTCTGTGGTATTAGCGGAGGCGGGGCTGAGCCTGCTAAGCCACAGAATCCTGGGCACGGTGCTGGGCCACACAGGCACGCAGCAGGTGACAGACCTGTGTTATCATGATTGGGGCCACACTAGGGCTCTCCCTGAATGCTACCCTAGCGTGGGGCCGGGCCTGGGGTTACCAGTACTTCCCTTCCACCGGCTGCCCTCACGGGTTGGAGGAACATGTGCTGGCCACATGTGGAGGGTGGGGCAGATGTCTGTGGCTTCTCTGGGTGCCATGTCCCCAGGGTGCCTCCGCAGGGAGGGGCTGAGGGGTCTTCAGGCCCCAAGGACTGCCTGGTCCTGAGGAGCTGTACTGGGCACTGGGGCCTTGTGCTGTGTCTTTCCCTGGGGGGGCAGAGCAGGGTCTGGGCTGTGGCTGGTGGTGTGTAAGTAGCAGGGACAGGCAGGAGCCGGACACCCCAAGGGTGCTGTACTCCCAGTGGTCTGCAGGCTCTAAGCCTTTCTGCTTGCTTTCTTTCAGTGGATCTGCGAGTGCTCAGGGCAGTGTGAGGTTTCGGAAGAGCTGGATGGTGGTGGTGGCCCCTTCGGCGGGGAGGGGGGATGGCTGGCACAGGCCTGTGTCTGATCTGCCCACAGAGTAAGCAGTCAGCCTTGCCCAGCCAGCACCTGCCCAGGCCCAAGGGGGACGCCGCAGCCCTGAAGATGCGGGCGTCTGTCCGCATGACGCGCTACCTTGAGTCCTGGGGGGCCGCGCGACCCTTCGCACATCTCAACCACCGTGCGAGTGTGAGCAGCAGTGAGACCCCCATCCTCAATGGGCAGAGGCCCAAGGTAGGTCCCACTCCTGCCCAGACAGCTGGGGGCTCAGGGCCCTGAGCGGGGGCAGAAGAGGAGCTGCCAAAGCCTCACTTCCCTCACTTGTGAAATGGTCACAGGCTCGGCCTCGCTCCTGGGGTTGTGGGGAAGTGAAACATCTGGAGAAAGCTCCAGGGTGCCCAGGAGTGTCCCTGCCCCCTCAGTGCCCGGCCTCTGTTCACCTGTACTTTAGGAGGTCTGCGGCATGAACAGCCCTGGCACCTTGCCCCGTGTGCTAAGTGCCAGAGGTGATGCACCCAGCCCAGGCCTGGACTTAAGGACTCCACATTCTGGGAGTAACTCTGCCTCTCCTTCCTTCCCTTTCAGGCCATTCCCCTGCGGCACCGGCGGGCCCCTGACCGGTAGGTGTGCTCCCCAATCCCTTTGCCAAGTCCTGGCCAAGTCCTTCCACAGCCCCCTCCACCAGGCAGGCTGCTCTGACCGTCCTCTGTCCAGGGGACAGCTCCCTGAGGCCCAGCCCAGGACCTCTGTGGAGTTTACCGTGGGTCAAGTCAAAGCATTTCTAGGAACCAGAACTTCCTGGTCCCTGGTCCTTTGGAATGGCCACGAGTGAGCACGAGCTGTTTGTCACCCTGTGGTGGGGTTGGTGGAAGGGGGGACGTTGGAGGATATTCTGGTTTCGATGCCCACCCTGCAGGTGGGGCAGAAGCTGCCTTAGGCTGGGGCTGAGGGTCTGTGCTCTATCTCTTGCTGGGCTCCGGCAGTTGGGCATTGCTGGGTGATGCTGGCCTTCACTAGCCCTCTCTGGGTCTAGTGGGACCCACCTGTTGCTTCCCCATCCTACACAAGGCTCCGGGACCCCCATAAGGGGGACCTGGAAACCCCACTGAGGGTTGTCTCACTCATATCCGCCGGGTACCCCTCACGGGCTGGAGGAGCATGTGTTGGCCATGTGTGGGGGTGGGGTACAGTGGATGTGGGGTCCCTGGGGTGATGCAGTTGGGGATGTCTGATTCCAGGAGTGCATCCCCTAAGGGGCGGTCAGAGGATGACTTGTACGATGATGAGATGCTTTCAGCCATCGAGGGGCTCAGCTCTACGAGGTGAGACCCCTGAGGCCTCCGCTGTTTACCCCTTGCTCCCTCCCTCCTGAATCGGGGTTCCCAGTATGGGGAGGCCCACTGTCTGACCTATGCCCAGCTCTTGCCACGGGCCCAGATACCTCTTCCCTAACCCTGATGCTGCCCCTGAGAGTGTGGCTCCATCACCACCACTACCCCACAGGCCCTGCTGCTCCAAGTCTGATGACTTCCATACCTTTGGGTCCATTTTCCTGGAGAAAGGCTTCGAGCGAGAGGTGAGGGTTCCTGGGCAGCCTCCAGCCCAGAGGAGTGTGGGGGCCATGGGGCAGCCCAGAGCCCCAAAAGATCCATTAGATCATTTGAGGTCTCTGCAGGTTCTCCTAGGACTGGTGGGCTCAGGACCCCCGACCAGAGGTGTGCCCCCATGGCTTGGGCAACTTCTGCCCCTTGAGTGTAAGAGCCTCTGCTGATGCGGCCTGTGCCGGCCTCAAGCTGCCTGTGTTGGGGATCCCTGCGCGAAGGGGACTTGACACTTAGGATCTGTGTCCAAGGCACCTGATGGGTTTTCTCATCTGGCTGCTATGACAAGGAGCTTTTGTCCTAAGTGTGACCATTTATTAAGCGCCTTCTGAGTTCTGGCAGAGTCCTAGACACACACACACATAATTTGATTCTCAGATGATCAGCCAAGGTGGATGCTGTTACCTCACTCTTCCTAGAAGGGATACTGTGGATCTCAGGGGATTCTCAGCCCATCCCCAGCCTCAGGGGTGGCTCCAGTCTGGGACTCCTCTTCCTCCTTGGCCAGAGGAAACAATGTCTGGTGTCCAGGACTTGGGGGACTCCCTCTTGCTGGGGCTCCCTGAGTTAGGGGCTTCCCAGCTGAGGAGGTCACCAGGACACGGGGCTGGTGGGCTTTCTGCTGACCGAGTGACCAGCCAGGCTG
Organism: Arctocebus calabarensis; assembly: GCA_963573935.1. Lineage (NCBI taxonomy): Eukaryota > Metazoa > Chordata > Mammalia > Primates > Lorisidae > Arctocebus > Arctocebus calabarensis. Next base: position 5,596 of record CAUYON010093676.1, on the reverse strand, counting down.
TTCTCCTCGTTTTCTCCCCTGCAGTAGGGAGCTCTGCTGGGGCGCCTGCCCGGCCGGGGGCTCAAGACCAGCTATTTTCCCTGTGTGGGGTGAGGACAGTCCTGGAGCTCAGGGCCATGAGCTGTGCAGGGACTTTGGAAATAGAGACTCGGATGGGCTTGGGAGAGGGGAAGGAATTGCCTCCAAACGTGAAGGAGAAGCTGCGAAATGGAAATGAATCGAAGTTACTGAGTGTCACATCACCTGGAACCTGAGGGGTCCCGTGTATTTTTTTAAGCTGGTTAACTTGAGCTGGGGCAGCGGCCTGCAGGTGCCCCCTCACGGCCCCTGTCACCCCTAGTACCGCCTGGCTCCTATCCCCCGGGCCTGCCACGACTTCGCCTGCGCCAGCCTCGTGTTTCTCTGCATCCTGCTTGTCCACGTCCTGCTCATGCCCAGGTCAGTCGGGAGCGGAGGGGGCTGGGGCCTTTGGGGGTCCCGGCTTGGAGGGGCCCCGTGAGGAGCTGCGTGTTTGAGCTGGGTGGTCCCTGCAGCAGGACTAGGGCTGTGCCACACAACTGAGGTCACTGATGCTGATTTTGAGCGGAATGAGTTTGCCGTTTCTTCATGGAACCCTTGCCTGGGTTTTCTCATCTGGCAGCTATGACAAGGAGCTTTTTGTCCCAAGTGTGACCATTTCTTTATTAAGCACCTTCTGAGTTCTGGCAGAGCCCTAGACACACACACATATTTGATTCTCACATCGGCCAAGGTGGACGCTGTTACCTCACTCTTCCTAGAAGGGACTCCCGCCCCGATGCCTGACGCCTTCTCAGTCACACCTTACGTTGGCGTTTAAGTGGGTGACCCTCATTTTGGGTTTTGGAGTCCTAGAAGGGTAGACTGGTGTCATCACCTCCTTTTTTTTTTTTTCTTTTTTTAATGTGGAGACACTGAGCCTTGGAGGCTAATGGCTTGTCCAGGGTGGCACAGCCTGGAACGGGAGTCACTGAGACTTAGCCTTCAGGCTTCTGGGCTCTTGATAGGGGACAGGGATTGGGGGGGTGATGACGGGGAAGGGAGCTAAGGTCAGTCACATGGTAGTTTCTAGAAGGGTAGTTAGGCCAAAGGGTTGACGAAGAGTCTGGGTTTGGCTGTGTTTAATAAAGACAAAGTAGGGAGCACGTCTATGTGACTTTACACACCAGATGTACGTCCTCACCGAGGACTCAGTGACGGTGTGGGACATGCTATCCACGTGTCGGCTGGGCCTCGTGCTGTTAGTGGGACCACAGCTTTCATTCTCAAAGACCCCTTTGCTGTGGGCAGCGGCTGGTGGGGAGGAGGTGTGTGGCCTTGACCCAGAGAATTGGGGTGTTGGGAGGCCCAGTTAGATGACACCCAGAACTTAGATTTTCTCTTCCTTTCCAGGATAACAGCTCTAGGCGTGTCCTTCGGGCTGGTGGCCTGCATGCTGGGGCTGGTGCTGGGCCTGTGCTTTGCCAGTGAACTCTTGGTGAGTGGGGCCTCACGGCTCCCTTTTCTCTGGTGAGCCCCTAATTCTGGCCGGGGACCAGGTGCTCACCTCCCTGCCTTGGGGACAGTTCGCAGAGTGCCCTGGAGGCTCCTTTGTGTGTTCTGCCTCCCCAGGTCTTGGCCCGGCTGTTGGCTCTGGCTGACTTGACCTATTACTCCACAGTGGTGCTGCCCAGCCCGGGGAGTGCTCCGGGTCATCTCTGAGAGGGTGGAGACGCAGCCCCTGCTGAGGCTGTCCCTGGCCATCCTGACCATCAGCAGTGTGCTCACCGTTGCCATCGTCAACCTGGTCGGTCCTGGGCACCCTCCTGCCTGCTGCACGCCTCCCGGGTGGGAGGAACCCCTCTGTGACCCTGGGTCCTCTAGAGTCCCACAGTTGCCAGAACACTGCCCTCCTGAGTGCTGCCTCTGTGGGCCCAGGGCTCCTTAGCCTTTAGTTTTCCAGTGAGGACTTGGGGCACCTGGAGAGTGTGGGTGGCCTGTCCTGGAAAGACAAGATGTCTTGAGCCTCCATGACGTCCTGACATTCTGTGCTTTCTTCAGGACCCCTAAGCAGGTCCTCCTTGCCCCTCTGAGACTCACTGTCCCCTGGCCCATGCTGAAGTGCTCACTGCTGCAGGAGGCATTGTGGGAGCATGTGTGCCCTGCCCCGGGACTTCCCAGACCTGCACAGTGTGGAGTGTGCTCCTGGGACTGCAGCCCTCAGGGTCACCTGTGGACTAGGGGCTCATTGCAAGTGCTAATTCTGTGCCCCCTCCACTGTGTATGAGACTTACATACTCCCCAGCCCTGGCTGCTGTGGGGAATCGGGCATGGCTGTTCAGGATGGCCCTTAGAGCTGCACCTACCGGGGAATGCCAGCCTCTTGTGACGTGATGCTCAGTGCCCTGTGTCCTGGACCGACCCTGTTTCCTCTGTAGCCACTGACACCTTTCTCCACTCCGGAGATGCCTGGTGGCAACCTGACGAGCTTGCTGGCCGAGGGCAGTGGGGAGAGGGCCCTGTGTGAGCGCCTCCTCCCGGTAAGTGCATCTGTCCCAGGCTCTGAGCAGCCCTGGACCCTGCGGGGCACTTTGGGTCCTCATGCAGGCCATTCCACTGAGCCTGCGGTGGAGGTCATGGTTGTAGGAGCTGAGTCCAGGAGACAGGGGAGAGCAGGGCCCAGATATGCTGCTCAGGGCTCCGTGCCAGGAGCACAGAGCCTGGCTCTCCATGTGCATGCTCTATCTCTCTGGCAGGCCCCGCTGTCTCCATTTTGCCCACCTGTGTGCAAGGCTCAGGGAGGCTCAGATTGTATCCATAGGTGGCCCTGGGCAGGCTGAGGAAAGGTGTCAAGGCCTGTGCCTCAGGCATGCAGTGTGGGGGCTCTGGGACTCCAGGGTGTGGCTGTGCATTGAGCTGGTGTCTAAAGGGCAGAAAGGCTATGAGGTAGGGAGAGGCAGTGTGAGGAGAAGCCGAAGTGGGTGCTGGGAGCAGTGGGTTTCAGGTGGTTTGTGTCATAGGCAGGGGATGGGGAGAAGGTGAAGCCAGAGAGGCAGGTGTGACCCACATCAGGGCGCAGCAGGGTTCTGGGGTAAAGAATGTGGTCCTCATTCTGGAGGCAGTGGGAGCCCCAGCATGGTCTTGAGCAGGAGAGAGGCACTTGGTGAAGGACCAGCTCACGGCAGCACCTGGGGCCTGCGGGGCCCGCTCACATCTCAACCTTTGTCTATCATGTTCCCTGTGTCATTTACTTCTGTGAGAAATAAAAATACAGGAAAACACACTGAGGAAAACATAGATTTCATCACTTGCTGTTTGTTGAAAAGGGAGACCGCGAGGCAGGGGAACAATGCTGGGGCTCAGGCTCCATGCTGCCCTGCCCGGGACAGCGGCTGTGAGGGCGGGCTAGTGCCCAGCCTCTCTCCCTCTAATGACTGCTGGACCCAAGGCGTGCCTTTTGGGGACAGGAGATGGTGGAGGATGAGTGACCTTTCCCAGCTGATGACACCCTCCCCCCTCCAGTATTACACCTGCAGCTGTGTCCTGGGCTTTGTCACCTGCTCTGTCTTCCTGCGGATGAGCCTGGAGCCGAAGGTCATGCTGTTGACAGTGGCCCTGGTGGCCTACCTTGTGGTCTTCAACCTCTCTCCATGCTGGCAGTGGGACTGCTGTGGCCACGTTCCGGGGAACCTCACCAACACCAACGATACCCTCAGGTGCCCCACATGGTTTCCTGCCAGGCCCTGTCCTGCTGCCACTGCACTGTGGCCCATTCTGATTCGGTGTCTGCTCAAACAGAGGTGCTAATGCGCTCACAGCCTGACAGACTGCAGACTCCTGGAGGGGATGGGCAGGTGGCATGATTTTCCTTTCACAGAAGGGACAGTGACTTGCCCAGATCCTGGGTTTCCAACATGCAGAGCCGAGGAGTGCAGCTCATGGGCGGGCCCTTTGGCAAATCCCTGGTCTGACAGAGCCCATGAGGTGTCCTGTTTCTGGGCAATCCACGGGTCAGCTCTAGCTCAGTCCCTCTCTTTGTCCCAGGTCTCCCATTTTGGGAAGAGCATTTGCTCTGTTCTTCCTGGACAGGTGGTAATACCTGAGGCACAGTACGGTTCTGTGAGGTTCTGGGGACTCTGGGCCCCATGTGGGTCGAGGAGAGGGCCTGGTTCCCCTTAACTAAGGGCCAAAAGCCTGGGGACCCAGAGGGGGGTATGGTGCTCTGGGTCTGGCTCCCACCAACAACACCCTTATGCCAAACTACCAGTCCGTGCCCCTGCTGGCCTTGCCCTGGCTCCTTTCAGGTCTCCCTGGGCTGATTATCGTTTGGGAGAGCTCAGAGGTCACCCTGTGAGGCCTCCCCCTCCTTCCCTCTTTGCTTTACAACTGCCCCTCATTAGAACGTATTCCCACCTTCTCCAGTTGGGGGCACATGGCACCGGGCAGGACAGTGACACCAAGTGGCAGGTTGGGGTGGGTGTACGTTGTAGTGACCCAGCCTCCTCTCACGTCCAGCGGTGTCCTGAGCTGTTCCTGGAAGGATCTGAAGACCATGATCAATTTCTACCTGGTCCTGTTCTATGCCACTCTCCTCATGCTCTCCAGACAGGTACAGACAAGGGCGGGCGGGTGTGAGCTGATGCAGGGCAGCAGGCAGGCGGCAGAGTCTCGCTGGGAAGCTCTGGCTCTCTAGCCCGGGGTCCAAGTGAGTGTCCTCGCCTCCCCCGGGGCACAAGGGCCAGGCTGACCTGACTGGGAGATGAGTCTCGCTGTCCATGCAGCAGCTGGTCCAGCAGCCCTGAGGTTCATAACTGTGCCCTGCCAGCCCCTCAGTGTGGCTTTGCTCCTTGCAGACAGGACACTGATGCTTCCTGCTGTTGCAGATTGACTATTACTGCCGCTTGGACTGTCTGTGGAAGAAGAAATTCAAGAAGGAGCATGAGGAGTTCGAAACCATGGAGAATGTGAACCGCCTCCTTCTAGAGAACGTCCTACCAGCCCACGTGGCAGCTCACTTCATTGGTGACAAGTTAAATGAGGTGTGTTGGGGAGCAGCTCGGTCAGAGGGTGGGGAGGCTGGAGGTGCAGGCTGGGCCACGTTCCCAGGGTGTTGGCCGTAGGCCGAGGGCCCCACTGTGCTGCTGGGCTGGCCCCACTTACTGTGCCCCGTCGTACTCTGTGAAGTGGGCTGACAGCACTTACCCTGCAGGGCTGTGGAGAGGACACGTGTTCTGGTGCTTGTAACCTGGATGTTCTGTACTGAAGAAAATGTGTTTGTACTAGTTCCGTGTGGCAGGGAGTTTTCTAGATGAGGAAACCAAGGCCAGTGATTAGTTTAGGGTGGAGCCCTGACCCTGCTGCTCCTCAGTGGTCCGCAGCCCTGGCTGGGAGTGAAGAAAATGGTTCTTTTTTTTTTTGAGACAGAGCCTCAAGCTGTTGCCCTGGGTAGAGTATCGTGGCATTATAGCTCACAGCAACCTCCAATTCCTGGGCTCAAGCGAGTCTCCTGCCTCTGCCTCCCAAGTAGCTGGGACTACAGGCGCCCACCACAACGCCCGGCTATTTTTTTGTTTGGGTTGCAGCCGTCATTGTTGGTTGG
>CAUYON010093669.1:0-87035 GCA_963573935.1 Arctocebus calabarensis | reverse complement strand
TGGGGAGTCCTCCTCATAAAATATTCACCCAGGCCAATTCCTTCAAGAGTTTTCCCTACACTTTCTTCTAGTATTTTTATAGTTTCATGTCTTAAGTTTAAATCTTTAATCCAGTGAGAGTCTATCTCGGTTAAAGGTGACACGTGTGGGTCCAGTTTCAGTCTTCTACAGGTCGCCAGCCAGTTCACCCAGCACCATTTGTTAAATAGAGAATCTTTTTTCCCCATTGAATGTTTTTAATTGGCTTGTCAAAGGTCAAATAATAGTAATTAGCTGGGTTCATCTCTTCGTTCTCTATTCTGTTCCATGCATCTACCTCTCTGTTTTTGTGCCAGTACCATGCTGTTTTGATCACTATCAATATATAGTATAGTTTGAGATCTGGTAGCATGATTCCTCCTTGGATGGAGCTGGAAAATATCCTTCTTAGCAAAGTATCTCAAGAATGGAAGAAAAGGCATCCAATGTATTCAACCCTACTATGAAACTAATTTATAGCTTTCATATGAAAGCTATAACCCAATTATAGCACAAGAATATGGGAAAAGGGGCAAGAGAGGGGAGGGGAGAGGGGAGGATGGGTGGAGTGAGAGTAATTGGTGAGTCCACACGTATGGTGCATCTTAGAAGGGTACAGGTGTAACTTACTAAATGCAGAATATAAATGTCTGAACACAATAACTAAGAAAATGCCATGAAAGCTATGTTAACCAGTTTGATGAAAATATTTCAAATTGTATATAAAACCAACATATTGTACCCCATGATTGCATTAATGTACACAGTTATGACTTAATAAAAAAAAAAGTATTCTCAACCATTATCTTCAGAACTTCCTTCTAAGCAATTGCCACTATTTTTAAAAATTACATTTTAGCACTTCCTTGGTGTTAACAGAAGATGTCAATAGTACATTAAAACCAGGACTTAATTTCCTCTCCCAAATGTTCCTCAGAATGGATTGTTCACTAAAGTGACACAGGGCTATAGTTGTCTAGTTATATTACCAATAAAAGCAAACAGTTCACACATTCACAAAGGCAACATTGTCATGCCAGCTTCCAAGATGTTCACATGTAAAACAAATAAACAAAACACTCATCTCAGAATTGAAAAAATGCCAAATACTAGAGCCTATCTCAAAATAGCCATACCACTCTTAAGGTCAAGGGAATACCATGAAGACAGGGGTGTCAAAAAGCCACATAAGGACATCTAGAGTTTGCTACTTATATCTGGAGAAAACAGACACCACAGTTTAGCAGGGTTGCTGTGGTCTAATTGTTTATGGCTCCACCCTAAATTCACGTAGTAAAATCTAGCTCTCAGTGTAATGGTGTTAGGTGAGCCATTGAGAGGTTATGAGGGTGGTGCCCTCAGGAATAAGGTTAGTGCCCTTGTAACAGGGGCTCCAGAAAGGCTACTTTTACCACATGCAGAGGACACAAGAAGAAGATACCTGTGAAACACGAAGCAAACCTTCACCAGACACCAAATATGCTTCCTCAGGAACTGTGAGAAATAAACTGTGGTTGTTTATAAGCCACACAGACTGTGGTATTTTGTTCTAGCAGCCCACATGGACTATGCTGAGACTCTGTAAGCAAACTGCTTCTCCCTTTGTAACATCCTGATTTATATGCAAAACCTTGCTGTCAACCACCTCTTATAAAATATACTTTTTTCTGTATATTTCTTCTATAGACTACCCCAAAAGTCACCATAAATAGGAAAAATTAACAAACTGCATATTTTGTATTTCAAATAATTTTCATATTTACATGTCAACACATACAGAAATCCTTTGTAAAATTTTTGTAATAATTTTATTGTACATGAAGGTACATTTAGTTATAATTTTTACATATGTATGTATGTATGATGACCTTTAAGATATGCTCAGAAAAGCCCAGCCATGCCATGTTAGGAGGACTAGAGACTGGACATGTGTTATTACCACCACAGGTATGTCAGAGAATATAGGCTTCCAAATTAAATCTCAAATGGCCTCCACGGTGTGATGTCTTATTGTGGAAGGGGACACCTCTATCATAGCCTCACCTGTCCATTGGTTCAGAATTCTTTAGCAATTGTGGCCACCTGGGAGACAGGTAATTCTCTAAGCGCTGTGCAGAGACTCTTTCCTTACTTCTATTCTTATTATTCTTATTGAGTACAAATGACTAAGCTTGTGATTGCACTACCCACATATATCTGACTGTGTGTGTGTGTGTGTGTGTGTGTATGATAGCAGGTTTGTGGCCACATTCAGATTTGGAAGAAATAATATTGAAAGACAGGGCTAGCTAGTATTTCCACGACATTAAATCACATATTAGAATCAGAAGCTTTCCCCAGGATAGCACATTGTCACCGTTTATTACCCATAATCTGGTTCATTGAGTGTAATCTATTGATTGAATTAACAGCACACTCTCAGGAGACCTGTCTGATTGAGTGCACTGGCATTCCGGAGTGATCACCTCCTGACAACATCCCAAAGCACACTGTGGTGGAAGGGAACTCTCAGAGCTTGCTGTTTCCTTCCCTGAAGCTGCTGAAGACATTTCAAAATTTACGCCGTCAGCCTCTCCCATACCTCCCGATGGCCTCTGAGTCCCCTCGGAGCGATAATGGTCGTGATGGCTATATTACACAATCACTGGGCACTGCCACAGTTCACTGAGCTTCTATAGCTGGGAAATGGGGTCCTGCAAGTAGCAGAAAGGAAAATGGGGCGGCACTCTTCCACGTAGGACCAGCTGGGAGCTGTGACCCGATGTGCTTTGGGGCAGACAGCCCTGAGAAGGGACTTGCAAAGTGTGGAGAGACCCCATTATTTAATTTTCCGTTTCAGCCAAAGCTCTCTCACTTTCAACTATCTTTGAAATTATTCGTCTCAACTTCCCCCTTTGATTCGCTCCTGAGAAATCTAGTCCTAGCTATTGAGAACTTTGAAAGTGTCTGCGTTTCAGAACACAGCCTGGCCACAGCTTTCAATTAGTTTCCAGAGTGCCGGGTGGCAGAACTGCCCCTGGAGAGCTGCACGACTAAAAGGGACACAGGGACACCACTTTGATCAATGGCAGGTTACCCACGTCAATTTGGCGTGGAAGATGGCCTCGGAGACTGGACTTGCCCGCCTGTGCAAACCGGGCCTGTGACGTGCGTATTCTCACCCTTAAAACTTCCTCACATCTCTTGATTACAAACCTGCTTGAGGTGTGGGGAATCTAATTGTTCGCCAATCTATTTTACTTTGAGGGAATGATTATTTCAAGGTGGTCTCCAAAGTGAAAAGAGGCTGCAGTGCTTTAAAAAGGAGAATGTGCAAAATTTCAGGGCATTACCCAACCAGGGCAAAACTGACAAGACCACAAAATGATGTGGCATGTCAACTTTGTCTGAAGATGGTGATCACAGGTCAAAAACACTGAAGTTGATGTTTCATACTTCATTTATCCTGACTTCCTTCCAAAAATGATGTAGGATGTCTGGATTACCCTATTTAAACACAGAAAAGAAAAATATTTAATCAAGGGAGTCCACATAGAAGGAAAAATACAGGTAGAAAATAAAAAAAATCAAGTTAGGATTCATAGCAGAAACACACAGCAGGGGCTTCTGCAGTTACAGAGGGTAGACCAGATAGTTCTCTCTAAATGTCCTTGTGGTCAACAGGCAAAAGAAAACAAATGCATCTGAGATCCACAGTAACCACAAAGTGAAACCAAACAGCTCCTGGAGAGACACAGAGGTCCTCTTGATAACAGGGCTGGAAGGAAATTTCTGTTGTTGGTGCTCACTGGAATATAGTAGGGACACTGCAATATAGTAGAATATACCCTTAATAATATCCCAACAGTTAAAAAGAATAGTTAATTTTATTCTGCCTTTTCCCATTACATTTCTCACTGCAGGTTGGAGCTTAATGCATATGCTGTTCTCTCAGGTGTCCCCTTGGCTCACATCCTGTCTTCAATAATGACACCTTTGAAATGTCCAATCCCCAGAGAAGCCTGTTATTATTTTTCTGGGGTTGCCAAAACAAAGCACCACAGTGGGGGGCCTTAATCAACAGAGATTTATTTTCTCATGGTTCTGCAGGCTGGAAGTCTGAGAACCAAGTGTCAGCAGACCTCTCTCCGTGGCTTGCAGATGGCTAGATGGCCTCCTGTTCCTGGGTCCTCACGTGGTCTTTCCTCTCTGACTGTCTATATCCTAATCTCCTTTTCTTATGTCATCACCAGACATGTTGGATTAGGACCTGTTACAATGACACAATGACATTTTTAAAGAGTTTGAAGAAGTAGGAATTCATGAATTGGGCAGCTTCTAACCAGAAATGGTTTGGGAGCTCTACTGCGGGATTGTGTGGAGAAGGTTTATAGGATGGACACACAAGTCCAGCAAAGGGACTATATCACTGGATGTAGTTACACAATTGCTTATTTGCTCTCTTCCACTGGAAATTCCTCAGTTACACAATTATAAGTCTGCTGGCTGTTTAAGTTTTATTTTTCATTAATGTATAAATTTATAAGAAATAGCTCAAGTTAAGTTTCACTTACATTTGCAAATAAAACAAGGTCAAGGTAACTTACGGAGCCTAACTCCTTTTTGTCTGCGTAGAGATTCTTTGGGACTTGTCTCCAGTTTAATTTACTTAAATTAAAAAAAAAAAAACCTACCCTAATGACATCATTGACCCCTAATTATGTCTTTAAAAGCCTTGTCTCCAAATAATCACATTGTGAGTTGCTGGGTGTTAGGACTTTAATGTATAAATTTGCATTGGGGGGAGGACCCAATTCTGCCTACAGGACCTTCCTTGGACACCTTACTCAAAATGAGAGTGATGTAGTTCCCTGAAAAGTTTCTTCAGGAATCAGAGTCCTGATGCCTATGTTTATCTCCTGTTTATCTCACATTTTAACCCTACTGGCAACTATGCATCACCATTTCCTTCCTAAAATGTTTGCACTGCTTGTTTCCAACTCTAGGTGTTTGAAGGATCTCCTGAGAAGCTTTAAAAAAAAAAAACTACTAGCAATATACTCCAGATTCATTTAAAATTGGAATTTCTGGGGCTGGGGCTTGGGCATCACTCTGTAAAACTCTTAGATGATTCTAATATGCTGAGTGGGCTAAGAACCCCAGTTTGAAGCAGTAATTTCATGTGGCCACTCTTAGGAAGCTTTTAGAACCCCAGTGGCCAAATACATCCCAGAGCAATAGGATCAATATGTCTGAAATTAAAACACCAAGGCATAGCCAACACATGCCCCAAATTAGATCAGAATCTATGGAGCTTGGGATCCTGGCATCAATATTACTTGCTAATACAGGTGATTCCAACATCATAAACTCATGTTCTAAAATAACACCAATTCTATCTGCAGTGTAGATAACAACCACAGATGTTTAGCCTGAACCATAATGTTGCATGATCGGGCTGTTTATAAATCGCTCTGTGTTTACCAACTGCTGTACTGAATAATTTATTGAATTATTGTGAAGTTGAGCAGAATACATTTGATGTTGATGTATCATCTCCTGTACATAACATGGCACATCCCTCTTACCTGCGTCATGGCAAAAACCATGAGAGGTCAAAGAAGCTGTACCGCGGCCCGGCGCCCTGGGCCAGACCATGTGGCTGAAATTTTTGCCACTCTGAAACTTCCCCTGGTGTGCCACCCAGGGATATGATTAGCCCTGGTGCTCAGAGTAGGTCGGGCCTCAGGTGGGAGGTGTTCTGATGTCCAGTTGTCACTGGGGGATATGTCACTACTGTCCTGTTTTGAGGTGAGCAATTCTCCAAGGAGTGTCCCTGGGCTCCCCTCAAGCTCTGCTTTTAGATCTTGGTTGCCCTGTACCTGCCTCCATCCCCCTTCTTGGAAGCTTCCTGGCATATTGCTGGGTCAGCAGGCTGTTTGCATTGAGTAAGGCAAACTGTGTCAAGTGCTCTTGGGGCAAACATTAGTGTCCTTGCTGGCCACCTTTGTGCTACTGAAAGGAAATACTCAGTGGCAGCTGCTAGAAAATGCCTCACCCAGCCCTTGGGCAGTGCCTTGTCTTTCTCAAAACAAGGCTGAGGGTCTGTGAAATGGCGTTCTTATCCCAGCCAGCTCTGGCTTCTCACTTCCCACTCCCAGAGACCCCTGAGTCCCTCCTGAATTTGCCTCTGAATCTCCTTCTACTCCTAGCCCAGGGAATCTGCCTTGCATGGAATTGTGCCCCCCAAATTAACATGTTGAAGCCTCATCAAAGGTCCATTCATGTTGCTGCAAAGGACGAAATTTTATTCTTTTTGTGGCCACCACATTTTCTTTATCCATTCATTCACTGATGGACACTTAGGTTGGGTCCATATCCTGGCTATTGTGACTAGACTGCTCACTTATGAAGAATAATGAACTCAGATAATCGGAGGGGAGAAAATATATGTCAAATACTAAGACTGGAACCTGTCGGAGGCCCCTCGTGGGCAAGGCTGATTATACAAGTTGTTCTTTGCACAAGAGACACTGAAATCCAGCCTCGCCCTTTGCACCAGGCCTCGCAACTGGCCTGACCTGCCGCCATAGAGAGAAGGAGCAATTTGTTAATTCACACAAAAGTACCACAGAAGTACAGCTCCTGCCCCAAACCATGAATTTGTCAAACTAAGGCAGATTCTCCAGAAACCTTCAATTATAGTAGCACCAGGGCAGCAAAGGATGACATGCTGAGTTGCTAAGTTTCTTTAAAAACATTGCCAACATGGGCGGCTCCTGTGGCTCAGCGAGTAGGGCGCCGGCCCCATATACCGAAGGTGGCAGGTTCAAGCCCGGCCTCGGCCAAACTGCAAAACAAAAAAATAGCCGGGCGCTGTGGCGGGCGCCTGTAGTCCCAGCTACTCGGGAGGCTGAGGCAAGAGAAGCGCTTAAGCTCAAGAGCTGGAGGTTGCTGTGAGCAGTGTGACGCCACGGCACTCTACACAGGGCGATAAAGTGAGACTCTGTCTCTACAAAAAAAAAAAAAAAAAAGAGAGAGAGAGGGAAGAAGAAACACATCAGGAGGGAGGGGCCGAGGGAGAGTCATTCACTAATCCTGCTGTGCCGCCCCCCTCCAGCCGCCCCCTGGCGAGAACCAGCACACACAGCCCTGGGCACCGAGGCTGTGCCTGCTGCATCCTCACACGGATGTGCCACTGGGTTTCATTTCTTCTTCTTGTGATTGTGTTGTTGTTTCTGTTGCTGGTCCTTGTTTTCATTTTCTGTGGGCTTGGAAAAATACCATAAAGTATTTCCACTTGGAAGAAAAGCTGAATATTTTAATGTCCATCATTTGGGACAACGGCTTGTCCTAAGGGGGTGCTGCAGAGGGGTGGTGTGGGCTTCCAGGAGGGGAATTTCTCAAGATTCAGAAACTTGGGTGGAAAGTGTGCGTGTGGCTCATGGGACGACAGGTGACTGGGTCAGCATATCCACAGGGGAAGAGATAGGATGGAAGATAAAAAGACAAGTAAAAATTACTAGAGAGGAAGAATTGAAAAATACAAAGGAGGATGAAAAGGCAAGACAGGCAGGAAGAGAAAATATAGAAGAGCCAGAAAGAAAAGTGCAATATCTGAATCTGCTTAGCACCCTGATCGACACCCTGGGTTAAGGTCTCAGGTTCACAATGCCCCGGTGTCTGCCGGACAGAAGGGGGGTGCAACTGTGGAATAGGAGTCTACTGCACACACAAAGGGGTGTCAGGTGTACCCTGGCTCCCTCTGTGCTTTAGGGAAAAGAACCTGGTGCGCAGCAGCCTGCTGGGCACGAGTTCCACAGGCCCTTCTCTTGCACCTGACTCCAGGAGGAGGAAGTCCCCTGGGAAAAGAATTGGCACTTCATGTCAATGCATTGTTTTGGAGAAAGGAATCCGGTTACTTCAGTACTTCTGCCCAACTTAAGCCAGGGCCCCCTGCAAACATCTGACTGTCCTCTGATTAGAAGTTATATCTCTACCTCTGGGCTGCTCACCTTCAGTAATAGGTACAATAAACTTGGGAAACACTGGTTAGGCAGGGTTAAAGGTTTCTTTGCTACAGGACTTCTCAGAGCCTTTAATAAGCTGGTATACCCTCTGACACTCAAATATATATGCTGCAGTGTGCTGGCACTCAGACACAGTTCTGTTTGGGGGTTTTTCTTTTTATCTTGGAAGAGTTGTTAAACATCTCAAAGGACACTGGCTTTCCAGCAGCTAAACTTGGTTACTAGTCAAGCCTCTTAATGTCCTTCCCTTCTGCATCTACTAAGCATAGGAAACCAAAATTCGGTCACTCACAGGAAGCTGGTGTCCTCCCCATGGCTTATGTATGACTTCACCCTTTGATCCTCTCCTTAAAATTCCCATTCCCAAGTTATTAGCCACAAAAGAAGTGGACAATTGTGTTCCATAAGGGCTAGTCCTTTTAAAAGAGATATGGCCAGTGATGGGCCTAGCAAAGTGGAGAATAGAAAAACAGGGGCAACTGTAGTGTGAGACTGCCATGTCTATACACGGTAAATCAAGTGATGCTTTGACTGTCACTCCATCTTACAGATGAGGAAACTGAAGCCCAGAGAAGTCAAGCCACTTCAGCTAGCAAATGAGGGAGCCAGAATCTGAACTTGGGCGAGTCTCACTTTGCCTTCCGTTCCCTTTCTCCTGTATCATGTTGCATCTCCCTTACACAAGGCACTCATTTGAGGGTTGGGACATGTGGGTGGGGGGTGATTTTAAGATTCATAAGATAGTCTTAGTTTTTAAGGAGTTTATGGTCCAGCAGGAGAGGAGAACCTTGTGTACTCAAGAAAGGAAAGAGGAAGGAGAGTGTGTCTCTAGTTCAGGGGAGGAAAGATGTTTGGGGTGGGCCTCAAAGGTGGAGGGGTCCCAATGGTCCAACTGGCAATGCAGAGCCTTCTGGCAAAAGGAACATAGTGAGTGAGCAAAGACACAGGTGAGAAAGGACAGGTGGCTTCAGGGACCCGTGTGTCTCCCATGAAGTTTATGGAGGGGCCGGGGGACTTGAGAGAGATGGCAGGGCAGCAGCCAGAAGCAGCCGTGAAGCCTCAAACCCGGCAGTTTTGCAGTGGGAGACTAAGGGGTTTCAAGAATGTGAGCTTTGGAATGGTGTGTAGGTGCATTTTATCAGAGCTCGGTTGACACATGTCTGGTCCAATAAATTAACATTTCCATCTCAGCTGACTCCACTTGGCAGAAGCAATAAATCTGCATGGCAATTCAAAAGAGAAAGAGAAGGGTGCAGGGAGGGCTGGGGGATGGGATAGCGGGAGAGTTGAGCACATTTGTGTGTTTGTCCATTCATTCATTCACCTATCCATTTGTCAAAAATTCATCGGGTGGGCCCAAGAGGTAACTTATTTTGTGAATATATCTTCCTCCTAGCTTATTAGCTTATAAGTTTTACCCACATTTTATGTGGTTAGATTTGGACAGAACCACACGCCTCCCAAGCCTCCTCCCCATGCTCCCCATCTCCCTCTTCCATAGCGCCACTGTGTAAACTAGGCACACTGGTCCCTCCTCCACAGATAAGAGAAACCTAGATTTACACACTGCTTTTTCCTCCAACATAGCCCCTTTCTCCTGATCTCAACAGTTCCAAAATTCATTAAACCCATTTTATAGGCATCTGTTAAAAATTTGCATATTGATCAACCTAGTTATTCCTTGGTTCAAAAAAAAAGCGAGAAGATTTACTGAGCACTTCCTATGAACTGGAGATGACTGGATTAAACTGAATTAATGGCAGAAAGAAGACCTGAACCCAGGTTTCCCTACAGCTCGATGTTCTTTCTCCCAAGCCGTGAAGCAAAATGTTTGCAGCCAGAGCCTCTGGGCCTGTGCCGCTGCCCTTGGGATCTACCTTGGTTTCAGGCCAGGTCTGATGGGCACTGGCCCTTGTCCCCACAATCTCAAAAGACACAGGGTGGGCCTGAAAAGCATGTAATGGAGTATGTTGCCACAAACCTCACCGTGTGACACCACTTTCTTTAAGACACCTGATAAGCGGTTCCGAGACCAAGCAGAGGTGCCGTCACCAGAGCATGTGTGTTTCAGAGACTCAACTTCTGACCACAACTCATGCTCTCTCAGGCTCCCTCTTCCCTCTCCCTTTCAAGGCTCTACTTCTGGGTGTTTTCCCCAACTCTGCGACTGAGAGCAAGGCCAGCAGAACCTGGTCATTGCAGAGCCCTGTCCTCTTGTGTTCATGGGGCACCAGGAATGCTGCAGCAAGGTGGGAAATGCCATGGAGAGGCCAAGGACAAATGTTGGTGGGCACCAGCCTGTCTCCAGGACACCAGGCTCTGATGGAAAGTTGTGTGGGGACATGCAAAGGGCAGCCAGCACCTTCTTTTCCTCCTGGCCCAGGCTTTTGAGGCTGCCTGGCAGGATCCCAGTGTTCTCCTAGACTGGGGGTGATGGCAATGTTGGGGTGTGAACTGGCCCCTGCTGCTACGGCGGGTTCAGACAGAGCCTGCCTGGGACCCAAGCTGCTGAGCTGATGCTGCCGGGGCAGCCCCAGGAAGGAGCTGGGGTTAGGCTGGCACGGCCTAAAGG
This sequence comes from Arctocebus calabarensis, assembly GCA_963573935.1. Classification (NCBI taxonomy): domain Eukaryota; kingdom Metazoa; phylum Chordata; class Mammalia; order Primates; family Lorisidae; genus Arctocebus; species Arctocebus calabarensis. The sequence goes on along the minus strand of CAUYON010093669.1, from coordinate 76,436 downwards.
AACCGGGCTCTCACCACGTTCTGAGACTGAGTTCTGACCTGGTGTTGCAGTCCTGTAGTTGTAAACCAGAGGGGAATAAAACCAGGGGCAATCTTTCCTCTGGCCATCCTTACCTTACTCTCACCTTTCCTGGTTATCTCTTCTAGCAGTGTGACCTTTGGTAGGTTCATTTCTCTGAATCTCAGCTTCTGAATTTGTAAAGTAGAATATGATCCACTGGAATGATCATAACCACGGTTATGATGATGTTAGCATCTCAGGGTTGTGTGGGGTTTAAATGAGACTACCTGTGCCAGGCTGGCATTCCCCTGGGACACGCCAGTATGAGTACCTGTGGTGATCTGTTCGCTATCTGTCCTGATCGGTCAGCAAGCAGTCCTTACTTGCTGTTATATATTTTATCACCCCCTGTGAAAAATGAAGTCTAGGAAGTCTAGGAACGGTGGCTACCCCAAATGAGAAAACAGACTCCCAGGAGGTCTGCAACCTGCCGAGGCCACTCAGTTAGCAGCAGAAACAGGATGAGAAAAGTTCTTCACTGGGGTCCATTCTTGAGGAACACTTCTGCAAAAAGCCACAGTGACTCCAAGGTAGATCGAAATGGTGGGCCTGCTTCTTTGTGCCCTTTCCTGCTGTGGATAGCAGGAAGCCAGGTTTGGGTTTCCAGGAAATAGGTGACAGGCTGCAAAAATAATGCCCTGCAATGTGCTGGGTGGTGTAGGCTCTGTAGTCAACAGGGGCATTACAGCCACTTGGCCACGCTGCTCCGGAGGACGCCCCCAGTCCTCTGGCAGGCTCGAGTAGGAACAGGACGCACAATCCCACCATCTAAGGCTGGCAGATAAAAACAACTCGGAGTCCGCATGAGGATGAAGCTGCCAGCTTGCCGAGGCTCGGTAGCTGGCAGGTGAAGATGATTCATCTCCACTCTGATCAAAAATTCTCCTCTGTTTGCACTCCTGTCTCCCTGAGCCAACCTGCTCATCCGTCTCCCCCTTTGTTAGTTCTCCCTCCTGCGCTTCCTTCCTCTCCTCCCCATTTTCTCCTCCGAGCCCTAACAGTGGTGCCGTTCATCACACCTGTGCCACTTCTGCCTCCCAGGATGGACAGCAGGACCTGGCTGGCTCCTCTCTCTTGAACAGGCTCTAAGGAGGGAACTTTGGCTTTGGGAGGGAAGGAGCAGGATGGGCGGTGGGGAAGCTGAGAGGAAGTGGCAGAGACGGGAAGAGGGCTGTCATCAATGTGCCCACCCTCAAGAGGAAAGGGAACAAAAGTCTTATGATTTAGGGATTACTTCAAGCACAACTGTGAGTGAAAACTTAACAATATGGTGGGAAATTAAATAGGAGAATAGAGGAAATTCTACACATGCTGTCCATCTACTGCTGGTTAGTGCATTCATCAGCAAGTAAGCATCACGGCTGTCAGACCTGCCACAATACTTTTGGTGTCAACTTCCTGGTCTGATTGTGCCTTTGACACTGTAAGAGGGAAGTAGCCTGAACTTAAAGATGTCTCGCATGGGAAGACTCCACAGAGAAGATTTAACTCAACATCCTTCATTTCAATGATGAGGCATCTGAGGCTGAACTATCTGAGGGAATGAAATGACCAGCTAGTTGGCAGGAAAACTAGGATAGACCCCAAACATCCTAAATCAAAGCCCACTGCTTTTACTGCCACACTGGCCTGTTTCATCCAAGGAATGGTTGAAAATCAGCAGTTATCATGAGGACAAAAGGACAGATCCACAAAACGATACAGAAGGGCCAGAAGCCATGAGTTCAAGAAACTAACAACTAGAACAAGAAGAGAAGTGTCAGCACAAGTAGAATAATTTTATGATTGTTAGTGGGTGTTTGTCAATACTCATGGGATTAGCAGTATTGAAATACAGGTCAAAAGAGATGTTGACAAATGAAATATTACAGTGGGTGACCATTGGTTTCCTATATGACATTATAACTGGGGGCCTGGAAATGTTTAGAAATATTATGTAAGATTTCAGAAGGAGGTGCCCTTGTCCATAAAAACTAAAATTTTCTTCAGCACCCAGTGTTACAGACTAAATTGGAATGAATGAGACTTCACTGGCTAGCAAAAAGAAACATGGACAGACATTCACAAAATAGAAAGTGGCTTAGGGATTTCTGCTTCCAGGAAGATGGAGTAGACATAGTTTTCCCTATTTCTTCTACTAACTACAACTAAAAACCCTGAACATTATATATAAAACAACCATAAAAGGGCCCTAAAAGATGGGGAGAATCTGAAGGTAGGCTGGCTAGGTATCTCAGGATGTAAGAACACAGCAGTGAGTTCCGTGGGATTCTGAGTAACCTAGAAACACCAATGGGTAAAGACAAAAAAAAAAAAAAAAGCCCCAATTAAAGTCTCTTCTCTCTAGCCAAATGACCAGAAAAGAAGTCTAGCAAGGCAGAAATTAAAAAAAAATTGTGGTAGAATATGTATAACATAAAATTAACCATTTCAGCCATTTTTAAGCATACAGGTAAATGGCTTTAAGCACATTACCACTATCTCCTGAGCATTTTCCATCTTCCCAGACTGAAACTCTGGGACTACATTAAATACAAACTTCCCATTATCTCCTCCTCTCACTCCCTACCACAATTCTACTTTCTGTCTCTGTGAATTTGACTATCCTAAGTACTTCATATAAGTGGAATCACACAATATTTGTCCTTTTATGCCTAGCTTATTTCACTTAGCATAATATTGTCAAGGTTCATCCGTGTTGCAGCATGTGTCAGAATTTTCCTCCTTTTTAAAGCTGAGTTATATTCTATTATTATATATGTACACACCACATTTTGTTTATCCTTTCATTCATAGATGGACATTTGGGTTGTTCCTACCTTTTGGATATTGTGAATAATGTAGCTATGAGCATAGGTGAACAAATATGTTGCTTTCAGTTCTTTTGCGTACACATGGAGGAGTGGAACTACTGGATTATATAGTAATGCTCTGTTAATTTTTTGAGGATGGCTATACTGCTTTCTATAAAAGCTGCTCCATTCAATATTCCCTAAAAATGCACAAGGGCCACAATGTCTATGTCCTTGTCAACACTTGTTATTTTCTGCTCTTTTGGTAACAGCTATCCTAATAGGTAGGAAGCAATATTTCATTGTGGTTTTGATTTGCATTTTCCTAATGACTAGTGATGTTAAGCACCTTTTCATGTATATCTTTTTGGGAGAAATATCTGTTCAAGTCCTTTGCCTATTTTTAAATTAAGGCAGAAAACTTGAGATGACAATCATGCTACTCTCATCAAACACCGCAGGCAAAACTGTGGTTTCTTCCTCTTCCCCTGAAGGCCAAGTGAGGAGCCCCCTCTGCCCACTGGGGTGTCAGTGGAATAGTAACAATGTTCCCAAAGAATGTTCCCCCCCTTTAAATTTACCTTTCTTTTTAAATAGTGAGTGAAGTTAGCAAATTTACTTCCAAATGAAGAGAGTAAATACAGTGTGTAAAATAGGCAGTTAGGGGGACATTGGTAAATTTGGAACTCAGGAGGTTAGAAGTAATCCTAGGGTTTTCTCATAAATGACAATAATGAGGGATCTGTATATTCATAAGTACCTAGATATTTTTATTTAATAATTGTAAATAAAAATGAACATATATGTGCGAATACATATACACACATACTTGGACTGAATATAGGTCAGGAATCTAGAAGAATTAGCTTTTTTAAGAAAAGGCTCATTTTCATTTCTCTTTCCCTGAAATACCACTTTTATCATCATGAACAAGCAATCAATAAGCCAAACTCATCCCTTCATATCCATTTCTTCTCTTCTTTCTAAGGTTCCTTAGAGGGACTTAGGTTAGAACACTATAAACGGCCTTTATTTTTTAAAAGGGTCTGGAACATGGCTCCTATTTCTATGACGAATGGTGATGACTTTGTGACCTCCATATAGAAAAGGGGATTGGATGTGGGAAAATAAAAATGAAACCACTGAAAAAAAAAAAAACAAAAAAAAAACAACAGTGTACCCCTCTCCCTTCCAGCCAGGGCAGAGATCAGAGGGAATTTGCACCACATGAGCAGTTGTGACGAGCCCCTGCTGTACTGAGTGTCAGTTGTGGCCAAGTGGGAAACCTGGACCTCCTCCCTCACTGAACAAGATGATGATGGCATCCCTCTTCGCTGTTGGGTTGGTATCAAAGGAAACTAAAGATTTTAAATAATATCCAGAGTCTCATAATGCATAAGACATCCAGGTTTCAATTGAGAATCACCAAGAGCTAAGAAAATGCCCATTTGTATGAGAAAAGGCAATCAACAAATACCCACACTGGGATGACCCAGATGTTAAGATTGTTTGACAAAAATTTTAAGGCAGTCATTGTTAAAAAATGCTTCAAGCAATTATAAGCATGCACAAACAATGAAAAATATAAGGTCTCAGGAAAGAAATAGATGACGTAAAGAAGACTAAAGGAAAATTTGAGAAGTGAAAAATAAGACAAATAAAATTAAAAACTCAATGGATGGGTTCAATAGCAGAATATAGACAACAAAGGAAGGAATCAGTGAACTTGAAGGTAGATCAATAGAAATTACCCAATGTGAACAATAGACAGAAAATCATCTTTATAAAGTGAACAGAGTCTCAGAGGTCTTGTGGGATTATAAAAAAAGATTTAACATCCATGTCATGAGAGTCCCCGAAGAAGAGAAGTAGGACATAGGGCTGAAAAAGTACTCAAAGAAATAATGGCTGAAAATCTCCAAATTTAGCAAAAGACATAAATCTACAGATTCAAGAAGCTGAGTAAACCCCAAACAGGATAAATCCAAGGAAATCCACACCAAGATACATCATAGTAAAACCTCTGGAAACGAAAGCCAAAGAAAAAATCCTTGAAAGTAGTGCAAAAGAAATGACATTCTACCCGGAAGGGAAAAAAATTCAAATGACAGTGAATTTCTCATCAGAAACCATGGAAATCAGAAGGAAGTGTTCATTTTTAAGTGTTAAATGAAAAGAACTGTCAACCCAAATTCTATATCCAGCAGAGATATTCTTCACAAATAAACAAGTAAATACATTGTCACATGAAGGAAGACTAAGAGAATTTGTCACCAGCAGACTCATCCTAAAAGAATGGCTAAAGAAAGTTCTCTAAGCAGAAAGGAAATTATTATTATTTTTTTTTACAAAAGAGAATCTTGGGTCATTGGGAAAGATGAAAGAACAGAAAGAGTAAAAATACAAATGAATACAAAAGACTTTCTGTCTCCTCTTGAGTTATCTAAATCAACAGTTGACGCACAAATCATAACACTGACATGTTTTTCATGTATGTGGAGGAAATATCAAAGGCAATTACCTTGTAAAAGGGTGAGGGCAAAGGGAGATGAAGTATGTACACTTCATTTGAACTGGGAAGCTGTTCTAAAACATGTTTAAGTGATCCACAGAAAGGGAGGAAAGCCATTTATATAACATTCTTGAAATGACAAAATTACAGAGATGGAGAACAAATTAGTGGTTGCCAGGGGTTAGGGCTGGCAGGGAGGAGAGGTGGGTGTGTCTAAGCCCGTAGCAGACGGAAGATCTCTGTGGTGATGGAACCGCTCTGCATCTTGATTACCACAGAGGTCATGTGAATCTACATGTGAGAAAATGACACAGAACCACACATATACATTGGGCCAAAGTCAGCGTCCTGGTTTGATGTTATGCCATGGGTGTGTAAGATGTGACCATGGAGGGAGACAGGGTGAAGGGCATAGGGTACCTCTCTGTAGGACCTCTGAAACTTCCTATGAATCTATAATTATTTTAATAATAAAAAATTAAAATATTAATAAATAAAGTGATTTAGATCAGTAGACTTCATCTATACATCTTCTCCTCCAAAGAATTTGCACCTGCAAAGCCTTGGTTGTTAGGTGGGGAAACAGAGGCTGGGAGTTTCCTCATCAAAGTAAGTTCCTCTGTGCAACTAGACAGTGTGTTTATGGGAACACCAATTACGTCCTGAGCACTGTGCTTGGCAAACTGAGGGGAAACTAAGCATATGTACGACATAGATTCCTCTTTACAGCCCCAATGCTAATCTTTTTCCTAGGTTCCCTCTTAATCATTCACACTTGGCTCTTTACAAAGAAAAGCCAAACACAAAGTAACAAACAAACAAACAGAAAACCCAGCCACAAACTGACAGATTATGTAATCTTTCAATGGGAATTTCTTTTTTTTCTTTTCTTTTTTTTTTTTTTGCAGTTTTTTTTTTGGTCATGGCTGGGTTTGAACTCACCACCTCCAGCATATGGGGCCAGCGCCCTACCCCTTTGAGCCACAGGTGCTGCCCCCTCAATGGGAATTTCAATTGCTTCATTTCTTCCCACATTAACAAGCAATCCCCCAGAAACTGGCAAGATACATTGTCTATCTTAACATGTATTTGTCCACTCCGTCTTCTGGAACCTAAGGCACCTCACCTGTCGGGCTGGGTATCTGGGTTCTTCCCACCTAGATACATGAGAAGAGTCCAAGTTGGGATAGGCATGTGTGGCAAGCTGGATCTTGGATGTGAAACTGGATTTTGCCTTCCAATCAATCTTCTGATTGTTCAGGTTTGTACATGGTTAAATGTCATTGATTTTTCTCTTGCCTAGAAAATACCGATTATAAACACACTACATTCACGGCATCCAGAGAGAAATGGACGAGGTGCTTGTGGCCAGCCAGAAGTGACCAGCCCAGGAGATCCTGTGTCCCAGTTCCTGCCTCACTGGACCAGGCCCAGGGGTGTGCCCTGGAAAGCCAGCAAGGACATATGACTAGAGGACTTTGAAAGAAGCTTTTGAAGCTGAGAATTAAGTGGTTCCCCTGGGAATGTGCCTCAGGGTAGACTGTGGTCCACAGGACAGCAGCACTTTCCACCTGCCATCATCTCCATTGTCTTAGGGTGGGGAAGGCACCAAATGCTCCGCACAGCCCCTGAGTGGTACAGCAGACATCCTACCTGGAGCCCATCTGGTTGACAGTGCGGGGTGGATTGAAGAGCAGGGGAGGGGCGCTTCAGGCTGTGAGAGTCATCTTCTCATCTGTTATTTACTGTACTTGTCCTAATCATATAGTGTCAATGCATCTATAAATTATCTTGTCTCTCAGCAGCTGCCAGGAGTGATGAAAGCTGTCACTTAATCGAAAAAGTCTAAATTAATTAAAGTAAAAAGGAGGAAGGGAAAGGAAAAGCATCCCTGGGATGGCAGCCCCAGTCCTTGCAGAGCTACTGAGAGGCAAAGCCACTACAGGATCCTGCAGCTCCACCATCGAGTCCTCCAAAACCCTCTTCCTTGGTCCTCACAGCCCCATGCTCCCTCTGGCCCCCTGACACCATCCCTCTGAAGCCCACCCTGATGGAAGGAGGGAGCTGCTCATTCAACAACAACACCTACTAATTAGCCGTGGGGATAAGTCCAGAAGGTCAGTAATACAAGAGGGGTCTTTGGAGTTGTGTCTGCTTCATGTGATTTGGGGGGCAGGATGGTGAGACCCTGGGCAGGGTATTAAAAGCAGATTATTTGAAGGAAGTGTTGGGAAGATGGTGTTTGACCCTCCTATCTCTAGTCCTACATCCTGGCCCCATGTGTCCCTGTGCTGCCACCTCCATAGGCAAGTCCCTCTCTCTCCTCCACATTGCCATTCTGGTCCCCCTACCTTGAAAACCCTTGCAACCTGGCTGTCCCTTTTGACTCTCACTCCATCCAAAACAAAATAAAACAAAGTTAAAAAATAAAAATTGCTTCTAGCAGAGGGCCAAATGGATAGGAAAAGATTTAATGAACCTATTATTCATAAGGTATTATAATTGACAAAGGCTTCAATCATAACCCAAAGAATAAATCCTTGAAGGGAGCGAGGCTCTGGTGGTGGTGGTGGTGATGCTCCCACTGAGACTAGGAGCCCATGAGGCTGATTCTGCGTAAAAAAGAAAGCAAGCTAAACACACTTTGTTAACGGCGATGCAAAGTCCTTGCTAGCATAGCACAGGTCATCTGGTCAGATTACAATACTGGCATGCATTTTAAGATTTACAAGTCAATTTCACATGTGAAGTTACCAGAACCAGTATCAAATTCCCATTTCACAGATAGGTTAAGTGACTTGCTTAGTTAAGGTCACACAACAGCAAGTGGTAAAGGGAGGCTGGGATAACGAGCCTTTTGCTTCCCACATTCATACTGTCTGCAGTGCAACCTCCTGCCTTCCTCTCCCACTGGAAGGTTCGTGTTCCCCAGAGTGCCAGGGCAGGTCTGGCCCAAGCCCCTGGAAACATATGGGGTCCCCCTTCACACTGTACCCTTTGAGTGAGGCTCCCAGCCCCACTGTGCATGGCACTCTCCTCTCATTTCATTATCATTCCTAATAATGCAAGAGGAGAGGCTTAACATTAAAGGCCTGGAGGGCTGCCAGCCAATAAGATAAACAGGCAAAAAGGTCAGGTGCTGCTTGGATAATTGTCTAGCTTTGGTGGAGTCATAAAACCAGGCCGGAAATCAAAGTTTTCCCAAGCAGGATGTCCCAGCATTAGCAATTAACATTGCCATCTCACTATTGAGATTCTGTAATTCAGTTTGTACTCATCTCTGCTGAGAAGCATGGACACACAGTATTCGTGCACAGAGGAAATCCATGATGTCTATGAAACTCCCTCCTTGCCTGGAGCCTTTTTTAAATGACAGAAAAATAGGTGATACTTTACTCCTTTCCTTTTTATTACAGAGATATACAAAAGGAGAGAGCATGGTGTAAAGAATTCCATACTTGCTTTGAAGATAGTCACTCACTTAATCCTCACAATGGCTTTATGAAATAAGCATTTCAAAGATGGGGAAATTGAGGCCTTAAGTAACTTTCCAAGGAAATAAAGCTCAACAAGTAGAGGAATTGGGACATAGACCCAGGCGGTTTGTCCTTTACCGCCACTCATGCTCCAATCTTCATTCTCCTGTGTCCTGGCTCTATAACCTTATACTCTATGACTCAGTTTCCCCATCTCTTCAAAGGAGAGACCAGTCCTACCTACCAACCTCCTAGGCTGGTTTATGAAAATATATCCTTTATCACAAGAGTGTGATACAAATGTAAGTATAATAAATTTCATGTCATTTATTTTGACAGGTGCAGCTGAAGTCCTCATTGTGGGGCTGGGTTTTGGGTCTTAAAACTGTGAAGCTAGAAAACAAGTCTGTTAATCTCCTTTGATTCAGCGCCTATCAGAGAACCACATGGATACAAATGCCGAATGAATATTTGGGGAGTCATGGATGGATGGTGATGATGAAGACAGAACACAAAAAATAAACAGGCAAACTTTGGCCTTTTCTTCAAAAAAGCAATGTAATCTCTCTGTACCCTACTCTTCTGACCTTACCCATGGAGCTTCATAAAGCAGGACAAAAGCCAAAAGGTTGGCTACAACAGAGAAGCCCAGGTTCCGATCACTCACATCCACACGACTTTCCTTACAATGGAACTGTGAGACCCTTTACATGCCTCTAGCAGATGGGTCCTGACAGCCTTCCCTGTGCAACTCTGCACCAGGCCTGGGGGGGAGGTGGGTGCAGGTTCCCAGCTCTGCCAAGGAGGCCCAACACCTCCATAAGTGCTGAAGACTCTAAAACACTCAGGCTTTAGTTTGAAAGTAAATCTGTCCTCTACCAAACCCTAAGGTGTCACAGGAAGTAGAGGGGACAGACATAAGGAGGACATGAGCTTCGAGTGGGTTCTAGAGAGAGAGATAAGCCACACAGGCAGTGGGGGGCAGGGACTTGGAAGACAAGTCTCTGAGACAGAGGTACCAATGTGGGGAGAGCAGGGTAGGATGGGAGGCGTCAGCCTGCACCTGTCCCTGTCTTTTACTAGTCAGCAGCCGTGGAAGGTTTGTTGATCTCTGATCAGGCATCAGGACTGACTGGCAGGCAGATGGGGCCTTGGATCTCAGGGAACTACTGGGGACTCAGCGGGCAGGTGGGGCTCTCAATCTCAGAGAACTAGGAGAGGCAGGCAAACAAGAGGCCGGCGTGCTGCAGGGTGCACGATGGGCGGCCCTCTGCTAACCCGGGTGTCACAGAAGAGTGTGCCGAGCTGCTATCTGCATTACTTTCCTCAATACTCAGAGCCCTGTGTGGGTCATCAGGCCCAGATGAGGTCACAGAGGCCCAGAGAGGCCAAATGCATACACACAGCATGTGAGTGGGAGAGGGACTCTCATACCCTGGCCCCCCGACTCTGAGTCTCATGCCCCTCGCCCCAGTGGTAAGTCAATGGGTCAGTGTACCCCACACAGGCACCTCTACCAAGGGAGACCCGAGGAGGCTTCACAGGAGCCTCTCCTCAAGGAGCTCCTCTCACACAGCCTTTTGTTGAAAGGCAATGGACACAATGGAATGGCCTGTGCTAGTTCATCGGTGATCTGCATGTGGGCAAGTTATTGAACCTCCTTGAGTCTTAGCTCTCAGCTCTGTCAAATGGGTGTCATGTTATCCACTTTAGGAGCTGCAGTGAGGAATAAATGAGATAGGCAATGTACCAGGCCCTTCACCCCCACGGGTGATGTACTCACTTGCCCTCTTTGCTTTCACCGTCAAGTGAGACTTTAAAACATTGGGCATGCTGCTGTAAGATGCTGTCTAAATCTACTAAATCTCTTGGTGTGGGGGGATGGAATCGAACCCCTGGTGCTTACAGGCAGACATATTGGCATTAATATCTCCAAAAAGCAAGAGGCAGGCAAACTGACGTTCTGAGTTATTAATGATCTGAGGTCACTATGAGAAACTTTTAAATAAAATGGAGAGTAAACAAGTGTGGCGAGAAGGGTCAAACTGTACCCAAAGCCCCATGTTCCCGGGGTCTGTGGCAATGACAGTTGCTAGGGGACTGAGGGGGCATCTCAGAGTCATCACTGATACATCTGGGAGCCTAAAAAGCCACTGGCCTCCCCTGAACCACGTTTGCCTACTTGGTCCCTCTGTGCCTATCTCTACCTGTCCTGGGTTTAGATGGGCTGGATCCAGCAATACTGGGTAAAATACCCAAGAAATTGTGTCTTGGTGACAAGGAAGCTCTGAGTGAATCTTGGAAGCCCTACAGTTGTGCAATCTTAGGAGAAATGGTGGAGCAGGCTAGAGCTGGGGTGATTTCCTCCTGTCCCTGACATCTCTCCACTTCAGAGGGGCCCTTAGCTTTGAGATGCTGCTTTGGGGAGCAACCAGAAGGGGCTACAACACATTTGAGATTGAAAGGAACTAATTGCTTTATGATGAGGACTCTGCTGTTGATTCTGGCCCTGGAGAGAAACCGAGGGTGACCGTCCTTATAAAACATCTTGCAGGTAGGTGGTCCCAGCTCTCTGTAAGGACTGCCTTCCTTCTTCTGGGCTTCCAAGCAACCTCCCTCTTCTTCTCAGCAATCCTGGGAGGTATTTTTAGCCCTTCGAATCTTCCATTTCCTTCTCAATAAAAAGATCCTTTCAGGTCATAAAGGTCAAGTGGTTTGTTCAACGTCAAAGAGTTGGTAGATTATAAAATCTGTGAGCCCACCCTGGGTCCTGGTTAAGGGGTCCTCTGCTTCCCTCTGGCAAAAGGCTTCCCCAACTTGCCCTGCCCCAGGGCACTAGCTGTTGCCAACTGCACAGTTAATCCTTCATCTAATCCAGTGGTTCTCAACCTTCCTAATGCCGCAATGTATTTCCTTTTTTTTTTTAGAGACAGAGTTTTATTTCGTCACCCTTGGTAGAGTGCTGTGGTGTCACAGCTCACAGCAACCTCCAGCTCCTGGGCTTAGGCGATTCTCTTGCCTCAGTCTCCTGAGAAGTTGGGACTACAGGCACCCGACACAATGCCCGGCTATATTTTGTTGTTGCAGTTTGACTGAGGCCGGGTTTGAATCCGCCACCCTTGGTATATGGGACTGGCGCCCTACTCACAGGCGCTGCCCCTGCAATGTATTTTCATTGTTAAAAAGGGGTCACAACCCACAGGTTGAACCGCTGATCTAATCGGTTTTAACAGTGACACAATCTGCCTCCTTCTGGGGGCTGGGATAATGTGTTCAGTATTCCTAATAACGATCCTGCTTAGTGTGACAAAATTGGCTGAGCACATCCCTGTTCTCCCGTCTCCCCTAGACATGTTCAGTTGAGCAGCCTGACCTGGCCCTTGTCTGTTTCTCTCATTTTCATGTTCTGTTCTTTGACAGATCCTGGAGCCAGATCGCTCCTCTTCAGCTCCCTGTAAAATAAAACAAAATCTTCCCTGTGCCAGCCCCGACTGCCCAGATACTCAGCACAAGTTCTTCCTGCCATATCGGCCCGGCCTGATCCTCTGAGTTGAGTGACAGAGAAGCCTGGGCCAGGTACAAGTAGCCTGCCTGGTGCCCGGTTCTCCTTTGCATTCTGCCAGAGGGTCCTGGGGTCTCCCCACTTGCTCTTCCTGAGGATGTCACCAGGGGCAAGAGGGAAAGTCAGTGAAATGTTTATCAGGACAGAGAGCAATAGTGAGGAGGGATGAGAGTGATGGATGGGACACAGGGGCACAGAAACTGCTTCTCCCCCAGTCTTAGGGAGCCCTCGGCTCCAAGCAGGAGCCCTGAGCTTCTTCCAGCTCTGGAAGCCCCCGCTAACTGTAGCCCTGCACACCTTACACACCATGCTATGGGGCCACCTGGCCAGGCCAGGCCACTCAGTGTAGTGTCCAGGGAGCCACGCTGCAGGGCAGGCTCCTAGGAGGTTACGGAAGAAGAGGCCATTTGGCCTCAGAAGAGTGTAAGTTTGGGGACCAAGCCAGGTACTGTGCTCATGAATAGCGGTGGACCCTCCCAGGGGGATTCTCCATCTGCACGAGCTGGACACATGGGGAAGAGCTGATCTGTGGGTTCACAAAAGACAGAGCTACCCACACAAGGTTGGGAGGGTGAAGGTGGCTGCACTACAGACGTGACATGTGAGCTGCTCCTTCAACAACAAGATGGGAAGCGTATTCTACGCAGAGCAAACTGCATGTGCAAAGATCTTGGGGGAAAAGCCTGGGAAGTGGTCATTTTGGAGGTGGGAGAGTGGCTCAGGAGAGCAAGGCCAGTGCCTATGGGCCTTGCTTGTTGGGACTGTGCTCAGGGGCACAGACTTGGTCCATCCTCGATGGAGTCACTGAAAGGGATACTGATGATCCAATCCATGTCTTGAGAATATGACCTGAAGAGTTGGGCTGAGGATGGAGTGGTGAGAGAAGAAAACTGGTGGCCACACAATCACCAAATCTCACTGCCAGAGCAGGGAACTCCTTCCTCCACCTGGCTTCAGAACTGCTCTTCTGGCCTTCCCCGTAACTGCATTTTAGAAATCTTTTCTATCCTGAAGTCACCAAGTGAGAAGGTGTCATGGCCTCCCTGCTCCTCTGTATGATCCCCTAATCTGATGAGACATAAACTCCATCGAAGATGATAATTCCATGAAAGGTGGGGAGGATGCCAGTACTGAGGACCCAAATTTCCCAGCCTGTGGATGAGGAGATGTGGCTTGCAGATGTCCCCTGGTCAGTGGCAGGTCTCCTGACTCAGACCTCTACCCCACTCAGCACCACCCAGCCACTATGCTCTTCCCTTCTACAGAGGCCAAGGCTACCTGTTTAGGAAACATCAATAGCAATCAGACAACCTGTCAAAATATTTCCGAGCATCTGATGGTCGGAGGGAGCTGGAGAAGGGGTGATGTCACTCATAGGCACAGAGGCAGATCAGATGCAGGCCATTTCTGCTCTCTTGGGGCTTTATCCAGGGACAGGGGTGGGGCAGGAAAGAAAGAAAGGCTGTGTTCCCCACAGGTACCCACACTCACTCCCCAAGCCCTGCCCTGCCCTTCCTCCTGAGGCAGACTGTTCACAGTCAAAGCATTATAGGATGCTCCAGGGAGAGAGAGGGACACGTTCTTTATGGGTCAGCTATCCAAATGCAAGGTATATAGTTTGTAAAATTATCTCTTGCTTTTATAAAACAAACATTACAAAATGAAGTACGATACAATTTTCTTGGCTAGGGGACTCAAAGAAGGTATCAGGGACTCTCCTGGGCAAGGGCAGGTGTGTAGAGGAACCTTCAGAGCTCGGAGGAGGGTGCTCCCCGGGTTTACCCAAGGGCAATGGAATTCAGAAAATGGCAAGCAATGGCTTTAAAAGAGTGTGTTCACTTTTAGATCACATAAGTGAGAAGCTTTCATTCTACCCTTTGAAAGAAGCCATATAGTTCTCTTCTTCCGAATCACTCTTTAGCCTGGCCTGAGTTTGTCTCTAAAGTAGGCCTGTCCTTGGGCTGATGGAGATTCAGGAATGGCAGGGCCAGGGGCCAGGGCAGGAGGCCTCTCAGAGCACGCTTTAGAGCACCCAAAGGTCAAAGACCCTCCTGCTCACTCAGGGTACCAGCTATGGCCCACATGAGGGACAAAGTATGCGGTCTGCTGCAGCCAGCTGCCCAAACACCTAACTGTGCCTTCTCCTGACTGTCCCTGCCTCCCTGCAGATCAGAAGTCCTGACGGAGCAGTAAGTAAGATTCTTAGAAAGCTCATGGCTTGAAAAGCCAGCAGAAAGCCCTCTGCAGATGCTCTAATCCCCCCGCACATAATAGGGTGCGTTTTGATCCTCGCCAGCTTTACCACCCCCGCTATATCTAGCATCAGCTACCATTTAGTTTATTTGGTTCCTTCCTACTTCATGCCAGACACTTTGTGTATCTTAATTCCTTTGCAACCACAAGCTTTCTTACCATTTATAGAGCTGTAAACTCTCGACTTGCCCAGGGCCACATAGTCAACACACAGCCACGAGCATTTGAATATAGGGGTGCTGCCTCCGAAGCTTGTGTGTTTCCCTCCAGACCTGGCTACTGCTACTAGCACTGGCTGGAAAACTTTCTTTGTTCCCTGCTGCTGCTTACTTGACTTGCCCCTAGGCCCCTAAAGCTCCTAGGGGCTCTGAACAATTTGGCCTGCAGTGACTACGCCTGAACAGGCCTGTCACTTACCTGTACTCTGACTCAGGCCAGTGGAGCCTGGAATGAATCTAATGATCTCCAGGCATCCTCAAACTTTTTAAACAGGGGGCCAATTCACTGTCCCTCAGACCGTTGGAGGGCCAGACTATAGTTTAAAAAAAAAAACTATGAACAAATTCCTTTGCACACTGCACATATCTTATTTTGAAGTAAAAGCAAAACAGGAACAAATATAATTCACATCAACACATGTGACCCGCAGTCCGTAGTTTGAGGACCCCTGATCTAGCCCCTCGTTTACAACTCCAGAATTTCTAGAATTTCCAAAACCAAAACCGAAAAAACCAAAAAAAACCTTGTTTGCTCTTCTTGATAAATAACATACCCCAGGCCCCCACGTCTAAGGAGCTGTTGTTGAGCACAGGGGTTCTCAATGGGATCCAGAGATGATTTTCAGAGCATAGCTGCAAATGCCTTACAGTTATATACGTGGTGCGTGCGTGTGCATGGTTATAAATTTTTCTGGGGAGAGAGTGCAAAGCTTTCATTGGATATAGAAAAAGGTGAGAAAGCATTGAATAGTTAAGAAGTACAAGAGGCTGGACAGCTGGCTAGAAGACAGATGTGTGGCACAAAAACACCCAGACCAGGAAGGAGTAGCTTCCCTGGGCTTCTAGCCTGGATTTCCAAGAGACCAGATTCCTGGGTTTGGGATCCTTCAACAGTTTGGTTTTATTAAGTGTTCACATACTTCCGAATGGCATGGCCCAGCCAAGCTTGGACCCCTGCCTTTGGAAAACCACTAATGAAATATTAAATGGCCTTGCTTCATGCCAGAGCTCTTGGCCAAGAGGAGGCTGTTGTGTGGCCACTGGCTGGGGGCTGCTAGGTCCCCAGAAAATTTAATAGGTGGTGACAGGGCAAGTCCTAGTGACAACAACACTCCCTGTTCACAGGGGCCTTAGGTTTTGAGATCCTCAGCTGGTGTTTTGGAGGACCACAAGGTCTGGGCAGTGAGCCACCGCTTGGCTGAATCAAAGCTCAGCACATTCCCCAGGCCACAGGCCACAGACCCCATTAGGCCTGCCCCAAGCCACTGCTGCAGCTGGATTTCCTTTTCCCCCTCCCCCAACCATAAAAAGAGAAAAATCATCACTCCTCTTCTTGAGCAGGTCTCTATGTTCTCAGACTTGCAAAGGTAGTAGGAACAGCTTTGCTAATGATGTACATGGGGATAATCGGGCTGCGAGTATTTCTACATTTCCTAATGTGTTCCCTCCCTTCACCTCTTTCTGTATCTCCTCAGGAAATAACCCAAAACCCTAAAAAGCATCCTGTATCCTGGAAGCTCTATTTGTTCAATCAGGGTACTGAATACAGTGGCAAACACTGCACCAAAAGTGCTAGGCATATACACTCCCCATGTCAGGTGCGAGGGCCAGCCGCTGCTGAGGTTCAATGTCAGGAAGGCAGACCATGGGCATGGGCACCCAGGCCCGGGGAGCCAGACCTAAATCTACTCACTGCCTGATCTGCACAAACTAATTTCTCTGGAAACTGGGGGCCTTAGTCCTACTTATCAGAGCCTGGCTTATAAGGATTAAATAAGATGATAGGTGTCAGGACCTAGCACATTCTAAATCTCAATATTAGAATGAGCAACTGCATGTGTGCTAATGTAAATGCAAAAGAGAACATCGCAAAACAGCCTCTTGCTCGCTATCTTTTCTCAAATTGTAAGGCTCAGTGATGTACAAGTGGTTCTGCCTTATAGGAATACATGGGAACCCTCAGACAGGAAAATAGAAACAGCTCCAACTTGGAAATTCTGCTTTCTCCAGGATGACACTGGCTGTTTGTAACTACAGCCTCTGGCCATTAGGGGCGCAAACCAAAGCCCTCAGTCTTTCTTAAGGGTCATGGAAAAAAAGCCCCTTTGCCTTTTTGTTTAGCTAAAACAAGGATGGAAATTTTCATATGAAAATTTCACTAGGAAACTAAGAAAAAAGTAGTCAAATTAGGCAAGTTGACAGTGCAGAATTTGGGTCCTAACTGAAGTCGAGCCTCAGACCGGCTTTGCAGATATATACAGTTTATGGTACATCTAGCCAAGAGAATGGGAAACCAAACCATTCAAGTTTCCTACCTGAGGCAGATGGGTTAGTGCTGCTTCTTGCATTTTCTCCGCGGGCAGATTCTAGCTCCTGATTTGATGGCCCTGGGTAAGGAAGACCCTTCCTGTGATAAGACTCCCACATTCACTTCCAGACCTCAGATTATACTATAAATTGATAGTGATCAAAACTGCATGGTACTGGCACAAAAACAGAGAGGTAGATGTATGGAACAGAATAGAGAATCAAGAGATGAACCCAGTTACTTACCATTATTTGATCTTCAATAAGCCAATTAAAAACATTCAGTGGTGAAAAGATTCCCTATATAACAAATGGTACTGGGTGAACTGGCTGGTGACCTGTAAAAGACTGAAACCGGACCTACACCTTTCACCATTAACTAAGATGGACTCTCACTGGATTAAAGATTTAAACTTAAAAGACATGAAACTATAAAAATACTAGAAGAAAGTGCAGGGAAAACACTTGAAGAAAACAGCCTGAGTGAATATTTTATGAGGAGAACCCCCCCTGGGCGATTGAAGTAACACCAAAAATATATTACTGGGACCTGATAAAACTAAAGCTTCTGCAAAGCCAAGAACACAGTAAGTAAAGCAAGCAGACAGAAGAATGGGAGAAGATATTTGTAGGTTATGTCTCTGACAAAGGTTTGAAAACCAGAATCCACAGAGAACTCAAATGTATTAGCAAGAAAAGAACAAGTGATCCCATCTCAGGGTGGGTAAGGGACTTGAAGAGAAACTTCTCTGAAGAAGACAGGTGCACAGCCCCCAGACACATGAAAAAATGCTCATCATCTTTGATCGTCAGAGACATGCAAATCAAACTACTTTGAGATATCATCGAATGCCAGTAAGATTAGCCGACATCACAAAACCCCAAATCAGAGATGTCGACGTGGATGTGAAGAAAAGGGAACACTTCTGCACTGCTGGTGGGAATGCAAACTAATACATTCTTTTGGAAAGATGTTTGGAGATCACTTAGGGATCTAAAAATAGACCTGTCATTCAATCCTTCAATTCCTCTACTAGGTATATATCCAGAAGACTAAAACATCACTTTATAACTAAGATATTTGCACCAGAATGTTTATTGCAGCCCAATTCATAATTGCTAAGTCATGGAAGAAGCCTAAGTGCCCATCGACCCATGAATGGATTAATAAATTGTGGTATATGTACATCGTGGAATATTATGCTGCCTTAAAGAAAGATGGAGACTTTACCTCTTACATGTTTACACGGATGGAGCTGGAACATATTCTTCTTAGCAAAGTATCTCAAGAATGGAAGAAAAAGTATCCAATGTACTCATAGTCCTACTATGAAACCAATTTATAGCTTTCACACGAAAGCTACAACCCAACTATAGCCCAAGAAGAAAGGGAAAGAGGAGAGGCAGGGGTAGAATGGAGGTTGGGGGGAGGGAGGGTAATTGGTGGGAACACACCTACGGGTACAAGGTGCCTTTTACAAGGGTACGTGTTAAATTTATTAAGTGTAGAGTATAAATGTCTTAACACAATAACTAAGAAAATGTGGTGAAGGCTATGTTAACCAGTTTGATGAAAATATTTCAAATCGTATATAAAACAGCTCATTGTACTCTATAATTGCATTAATGTACACAGCTATGATTTAATTAAAAAAAAAGACCCCTCCCATGCTCCAATTCCTAGAGCAGAGCACTTCCACTGGCTCCACCCTCTGCCCCAGTGCATCTCTGAAAACCCCCTTGGCTGGGCCCAGGCCTTCCAAAACCCCTCATAGGTCCTACAGTATCGAACCCTTCACAGTCACATATACAGTAAATGGGAAGACATTGTTTCCATTGTTCTGTCCAGGCAGCTGGGAATTTTATAATTTTATAATTACTTAACTAAAAAGTTTAATAATCATATTTGGCAGGATTACTCTACCTCTTCCCTCAAAAGTCACACATTGAGGAATAGAGAAATTTTTATTTTATTAGTCATATTTATCTTTTTAAGCCCTTAGACTCTAAAGCCTGTATTTCTCACAGCTGTGTCCAGCTTTATCCTGTAAGACAGGGACCAGCCCCTGTGTTCACACTGGGCAGAAACCACATAAGGGGTAGGAAACGGGTGGTACTGGACTGCAGAGGGCTGGTCTCCACCTTAGCCCACAATGCCTTGCCCTGGCACCCTGGAATATAGTGTGGCTTCTTTCCTAGTGTCCTTTTCCAGCCTAACTCAGAGATGTAGATCCTGCCCTGAAGGGCTGCTGGGATGGGAGAAGTTTAGAACTCACGTTATAGGTAAGAAAGCCAGGAGCCAACGAGGATTTAAACAAGAGACAAAAGGGGAGCTAACATCCGCAGAGCATCTGTTTTAGGCATTTTTTATACGTCACTTAATCTCTACAACAACCCTGCAAAGTAAGTATTTTTATCCTCTTTTGCAGATTAGAAACAGAGGCTTAGAGAAGTTCAGTGCTTTGCCCCAAACCATACAGCTAGCAAGAGGAGGGGTGAGATTTGTGCTGTCTGTCTCCCTAGCTCGCCTTTCCCACTTATTACTTGCCCAAGGCTATACAGCTAGCTGATGGCAGAGCCTGAAAATGAGGATTCAGGGTCAGAAGCCTGTACCCCAGCCCCACTGCTGGATGCCGAGGCCTTCGCTGGAGGGAAGAGGTGGGAAAGGCCAGCTGTGATCCAGGCCTAGCACTAGACTTGCTCACTGCTCAGTGCCGCTCCTGCTCACCTAGTCATCATTTAACGAGGTCCCAGTCCAGCTCACATTTTCTGCTTGGTTTGTCAGGCAGCATTTATTGTGCAACAGTGGTCTGGGGACCTCACGTCCCCTAGTGAGCCCAGATTTCTGGGGAAGATGACACTGCAGCCTTAGCGTCAGGCAATGAGGCAAGGCAGCGCACTTCAGGGGCAGCTAAGTCAGCCGCAGCTGCCAGGGTGAGGTCTGGCTGAGGGGCACGTGCCTGGGGGCTGGACATGTGGGGCTACACCTTGCTGTACTAACACTTGAGGGTTAACAGTAGTCAACGACCTACCAAGGAGACGGAATTCTCATAGAGGTAAGATTGTCCTAGGCACTTAAGCAAAATAGCAAAGGTCAGATGGACATCAAGAAAAGCTATCTGCCACATTTCTGTTGAATGAGTCCCGGGGCACATCCACGTGGCATGAGATAAGCCAAGAATATTCTGCCGATATGCCCTCCTCCCCCAGGTAAAGACCACAGGGGCAAGCTCTCAGGTGCGGGCCTCTGCCTCCTGCCACACATCAGCAGCGTTTCTCCAGCCCGAGTTCACATCCAGTGGCACACAGAACAACGCAAACATCTTTCTAAACACAAACATCTTGGAGACCTAAAGACAAATTCGCTCTAACGTATAATGAGGACAGCATCCTCGGGAGAAAGGAAAAGGATGCTCTGGGACTGGGCCCAAACACAATGGTTCCTCAGAAATCTACCACCACGCGATGGAGACACCCAAGGAGCTGGCAGATAGGATGCCTTCTCTTCTCGCCAGCTGACAAGGTTTGTGTGAGGTATCCAGGCAGGTGGAAAGCTAGCGGGGCCCTGCAGCTTCCTGGAGGAAAAGGCTATATTGCCAAATTTTCCTAATGAGCTCATAACTTGCAGAAAATTAGAAAAATTAAGTTACTGTGGATGCACACAAAGGCTAATTATCAGATGGAAATAGTCATGATGGTAACTATGAAAAGACTGTGGAGAGATGGCTCTGTAGAAATAATCCATGTATTTACCTCTCTCTCTCTCTCTCTTTCTCGTTTACCATCATGGAGCAATTTATTATAGGTCAATGTCTGGGGAAAAGGTTGACTTTAAACTGATAAGAAAGGCAGCTTATCTGATACAAATATCATCTGGCTTTCTTCACCTCAGAATTGGGTTTGGAAACCAGATAGCAAGATTGAGATTGGATGTCCTACTTGGTCCTAAAAAGCAGGATTGGGAAAATACTGAAGTGTTGTGAATTTAAAGCAAGTTTGACCAATAGAACTTCTTCTGATGATGGGAATGCCCTGGTTCTGTGGTGTCGGACATGCCAGCTGCCAGTGGAACTGAATCTTAAATTTTATCTAATTTTAATTAATTTAAATGACTAACATGTGGGGAATAATGCAAGTCTAGAAGGCAGAGTACTCATTATACTGACAGTGCCCAGAGTGGGTGTTCTTTAAGAAGTCTCTGTAAAAAGAGACTTCCTTACAACTCTATTAACCTGAAAAGGAATACTTTACTTTTAACTCCAGTCTGACCTCCATTTCCAAAATTCCTTCTTTTTCTCAACTTCACGTTTGAAAGGAGCACCCTGCCCTTGGCTGTATCTTCCCACCCCGCCCTGGTCACGCCACTTTGTGAAGCTGCTCTTTTAAAGGTCTCAAATGACCAGCTGCTTCTGAGGTCCAGGGGCCCCTCTCGGTTGCCTCTGGGATCGTTGGACACCCTCCCCTTGATCCTCTCCCCTCTCCTGGCCCCCTCGACAGTCCTCTTTTTGGTCCCTCTAGCCCTACTGATTGGTCCTTCTGAAGAGCTTTTCACGGTTCCCTTTCTTTGGGGTTAGATGTTTCCCAAAGTTCCCAAGTCTTCTCACACCACAATTGTTCCCCAAGTCACCTCATCTACAACCATATCTTTGGTCCAGCCACGGAAGAATCAATATGTCTGATATGAACCTGTCCCTGAGCCCTGGACCCACAAGATAGAAAGTCTGAACGGACATCTCCAGGTGGACGCATAGCAAGCGCCTACACACAGGCTCCAGGCTGCCTTCAGCTCCACCAGCCTGGCTCCTGCATTCCTGCACGTCTCGGGGAAAGAGGCCTCATCTTCTTGGCCTCCAAAGCAGACTCATCAGATCTTGGCATCACTGTATTCTTCGCTGTCCAGGTCCATCACTAAGTCTTGTCATTTCTACACCAAATGCTTTCTTACAGTCGCCTCCTCCTCTTTGTCCTCTCTGATGCTGCCTCAGTACAGGGCCACCACACCACACTGCTGTGCGGCGTCTCTGAGTTGGTCTCCCCACTTCCAGTGGCTTCCTCCTTTGGCCTTTGCTACACCGTCACCAGACATGCCCACTGAACTTCAGGAAGCCAGAGGAGCCCGCCTTAAGATCTCACACTCAAAAAGAGATCCCAAATGCAGAGAATTAGCGAACTCTCCAAACGCACAATGGCCCTCAGCAGGCCTCGGTCTATTTCTTGCCTCCCTCTTTCATACACACTGTGGGAGCAGTCTTCTGCTCCCACACTCTCTCCTTTGCCTGCCCCCCGGCAACACAACTACTTCCAGAGTAACCCTGGTCATTTCTCAAAGTCTTGCTCTTGGGTCACCTCTTCTGATTCTTAAACCTTCAGCCTAATCACTTCTGCTTTGCCCCCAAAGCACTTTGCTCATAAAGCTCTTACTTACCAAAACTTATTAAACTGAATTATGGTGAATCATATTTGTGTCTTTATTCCCTAAGAGGTTTTTGTTTTGTTTTGTTTTGTTTGCAGTTTTTGGCTGGGTTTGAACCCACCACCTCCAGCATATGGGGCCAGCCCCTACTCCTTGAGCCACAGATGCCCCCTCCCCAAGAGGTTTTTAAGGCAAGGATTGCATCTTCTCTATCTTTGGTTCCAGTACCTAAAATGATGCCTACTCTATAATCAGTGCTCAGTGACTAGTCCCTAATGTTAGACACTAGCCAAGAAAGATTCTCTGGGATTCTTTCTCCTATGCTTTTCAGAGGCAGAGTGACTGTATGTCCTGGCCCAAGACAGTTGCACTGTACATCGGTGTCCTGGGGCCCTATTTGGTTAGGGCCCATTTTGTTCTTAAAAATCTCCCTATTTGAATGGTAAATTATATGGGGCCTGGGTTTAGGAACATTTTATGTAGAAATCTTAAGGAAGATTGATTTATAAAAAATTTAGAAATAGAACTGCCTAGAAACAAGGGAACAGGTTAGATGATCTCTCAACTTTTATTTCAGTAGTAAGGATCAAGGGTTTGATGATTTCTAGAAGTATTGTTGAGAGAAGCTGTAATACAAATCCAGCCACTTTAATTTCCAGGGACTGGGAAGAGAAGGCATCTTGGGCAATTTTCTAGAAACTCTGATAAATGAGAAATAATAGGAGAGGAAGGAGTTCATTCTAACTAGTTGAACTTGCCAGGCAGGAAAGGAGTAACTTGGTCCCAGCAGGGTTAAAGAGATGAGGTGGGGTGGGCTAGAGCAGCGCATACACACAAAGGGATACTACCTCCAGCAGGTGGGTGACAGGAGGCTTATTTTGAAAACCCGTCAAGGAAAAGAAAAATGGAGGTCTTCAGCATGGACAATGAGGAGGCAATGGAGAGTGTGCAGAAGCAGCTATCAATGCAGCGAGGCTAATTGAGAAAGCCTCTCCGCAATCCCAACTGCCTATCAGCTTAGGCACAGAGGCTGTATCATGACATCTGGCATTGATCACATCAAAAGGCCACTCTCCTTTATCCTCAGAGGACAGGACAACAATCTTCCTTTTACTCAAAGTTTAGGCAGCTCACCTTTCCTGCTTCCAAAAACAAACAAACAAACAAACAATAGCACAGACAGAAAGCATCCCTGATCCCAAACCTGTCCCCTCCCACCACTGTCCCTATCAGGCCAGTGTCCTGAGTGTTCAGGCCTGGTGTCCATCATCTCCTCAGTGCAGTGGGCCCAGCCTTCTGCCTCATCCCCCCGTGGCATTCCTGCCAAACTCACTGTGATGAACGGGTCTCTGAATCCAGTGGTCGCATCTCTGTCCTAGTATCACAGGACCTCTCCTCCCAGTAAGAACTTGGGATGCTGTTCACCACCCATGGCACCCAACACTGTCCTCCTTAGCTTCCATAACTCCAACTCACCTGGTTTTCTCTCTACCGCTTGGGCCGCTTGTGTCATCTCTGTCATGAGCTCTTCCTAGTCTGGATATTTTAAAATTGTGATATACTTAGAAGTCCTATGCCCCTCTTCTCCAGACTCCAGTCATCCTTTCTGGACAGTGAATGGCCTTTGCTCTTGTAGTTTCAGTTACTATACGCTGATGATCCCCAATCTGTGTTTCTCTCTCACACCTCTCCTCTGAATTTCAGGTCTGAAAATATTACTGCCTCCTGGACAACTGTGGAAGTCATAGACCCTGCCAGCTCTGCCAACCCAGAGATGAGCCTCAAACTGATCAAGTGAGTCCAGACACTGCCAGCTCCACGAACCCAGAGGTGAACCAGGACCAGCCCTCCCCACCTCCCCCAGAATCTTCGTACCTCACTCACCTTCATCATCAAGTCCAGTCATCAGGGCCCACGATTCTGCTTGTTATTTTCCCTCAAGCTTTATGAGAAAGAACTGACAAATGAAAACTGTATATAATTGAGGGGAACATGATGTTTTGATATTCACATATGTTGTAAAATGATTACCAAAATCGAGTGAATCCACAGATCCATCACTTCCCAGCGTTACCTTTCCTGTGTGTGTGTGGTGAGAACACGTAAGCCCTACTCTCTTAGCAAATTTCAAGCACACATTTTTATTAACTATAGTTATTATTCTGTGAATTTATTCTCTAGAACTTATTCATCTTATAGCTGAAAGTTTGTGCACCCTTTGATCCAAATCCCCCCCTTCCCTCTGCTCCACAGCCCCTGGCAACCTCTGTTCTACTCCCTGTTTCTATGAGTTTGACTTCTTGAGATTCACATACAGGAGAACCTTTATAAGTTGACCATCCAGAGGACTATAACAAAATGGTCAACATATGAACGAGGCCTACTGTACTGATACATATATGTGGTGCATATCACATGTCCAGTACACTAGGCCTACTGTACTGCTACATATATGTGGTGCATGTCACAGGTCAACTTAAGGAGGTGGTCAATGTAGGGAGGTGGTCCACTGCAGAGTTTCTGTGTATGTGAGACATGATTCTGCTTCTGACATCCACTCCCACCCCAGCAGTCTCTTCCCTACTGAAGGCATAGGCTCCTGTCCCCCTGCTATGTCTCTCCGGGACCTGCTGTGCGTGAGCTCTCCAAATGCAGATGTGATGGCAGGGCTCCCCTGCTTTATGCTCTGGCAGTTCACCCTGCTCCTAGCATAGGACCCAGACTCCTGAAAACAGTGTTACCTGGCCCTCAGCTGTCACTAATCACTCTCACATGCTATGTGCCAACGTCTTTTAGTTCTTTACACTGCTGAGCTATGACCCTGGAGCCCTCACACAGGATCTTCCAGTCACATGGAACACCTTCCCCCCTTCTTCTTTGCCTCACGTGTCAGCCTTAGACTTCACCCACTCTGGGAAGCCTTTGTGAAACCGCCCAGATTAGGGCTAACCCTGGAGCCAGGGACTTTCCATTCTATAGCACTTAACCACAGTTACTGGTCATTGCTTATTTAATCACTTGTGTCGCCCACTGTAAGTCCACCAAGGACAGTCCCCTCACTTGCCTTGTTCATCACTGTATCTCTAGGCCTGGATAATGTTGGTCTGTTACTGAATGAATATGAACAGAGAGAATTCTAAACCTGGAAAACTAACCTTAAGTCAATTTAAAAAGTCTTATTAACAAAAGAACCGTGAGAACCATCTTTATACCACGTGCACTAGCGGCAAACACAGAGCACTCCAGTTATAGGACAGAAGCCATTGGTTCCGCAGTGCAGAGAGACTAGGTCAGGTGGCGCGCTTGGAGGCAGGAGACCTGGTATTGGTTTTGTTCATTTGTTTATCCACTAAACGAGCGTCTACTACGCTGGTGCTGTGCTCAGTGCTGTGATTCCAGTGCTCTGCCCTTGCACTTCCTGTCTAATAGGGGTAGAAGTGGAGAAAGAAATGTAATCCGCAAGTGCCAGCAATTTCTAAAAGCACCATAATGAGAAGGGATTCAGGTCACAAAGGCAGACTGGTGAGCAGGAAGAGGAGGCAGACTCCTGTGTGAGCAGGAGAAGGTAGCCCTGGGAAGAGTCTCAAACAGGACAAGACGTGGAGCTGAGTCTTGAGAGATCAACAGGTGCTTTCTAGGTCGACAGGGAAGCAATAGGCATCTTGGGCAGAAGAGTCAGAGTGTCAGGGAGTAAAAACACAGAAGCAAGAAATAACATGACCTGTTTGGGCCACTGCCTGAAGCTGTGTATGGCTGGACTAAAGGAAGCTGGGAATGGGGAAGAGGTTTTCCAAGAGATGAGGCTTGAGAGGCAGAGAGGACCCAGATCCTGGCCGGTGCCTCTCAACTCTGACTCAACTAGGGGAGTTTTTATAAAATTATGTCAATACCTGCATCCCATGCAGTGATGTAAATGTTGAATGACTGGGCTTGTGGGGGTGTGTGGGGGGAAGATGATTTATAGCATCTGCCAATTTTTCTGTTGTAAATACTCCCACCATGGCCAATTTCAAGCTACCAAGGAGATGTAGCTGAAGGCAGAGTTGGAAGGAGACACATAGTAGTAGCACGCCATTACATAATATCT
This sequence comes from Arctocebus calabarensis, assembly GCA_963573935.1. Classification (NCBI taxonomy): domain Eukaryota; kingdom Metazoa; phylum Chordata; class Mammalia; order Primates; family Lorisidae; genus Arctocebus; species Arctocebus calabarensis. The sequence goes on along the minus strand of CAUYON010093669.1, from coordinate 49,756 downwards.
CCACCCCGCAGATACAACCGATGTAGGTAACCTTAACAGCATGGCTAATAATAAAAGGAAGTAAATCAATTAGAAAGTGATGGCTTTTGGTATTTATTACTTTTGTTTTGATGAAATTTAATTTTAAGTTTATATAATTTAATTTTTAACAATAGTCCTATTTAATAACCCATTCTCAAGATTTCTGAGTCAGCAGAGCTGGCTCCAGCCATAGCATACCACCCCTGCCCACACCAGACCGAGTGTAGGACATTGGTAAGGGGTGAGAACTGCTGATTTGCAACCTGTGTTAAGGAGTTTGATGGTTATCCAAGGGGCAGTCGTTTAGAAAACTAACTCTAGCCACAGAGTGACAGCTGGATTAAAACTGAGCCAGGAGATGGTTGTAGTTTTCCAGGCAAAAGATGGCAGGGATTTACCTAAGTCTACAGAGGAAGGGATAGGGTGCAGGAAGCCACAGGAAGCAGCAGTGGGCCCCAGCTGCCCTGGGGTGTGGAGTGCTGCAAGATGAAGGGGAGGTGAGACAAGACTGTTGATGGGGACAGAGAAAGTGAAGGAAGTTACATTCTGATCACCTCTTCCCCTCCCACTCCCCAATGAGGCTCCCTTGCCAAGAGAGAGAGGCACAGGCCAGAAGACTCCTGTCCTGCCACACAGGACCTAGCTGTGTGCACCTTGGCAGTCCAGTCCCCCCATTTATAAAATGAGTTAGAGCAGATCTCTCTAAAGTCTTTTCCAGCCTGGAGACTGATTCTATCACACTGGCATTTGCTCATGTTTTCACTTTCTTAACTTCCTCTATGACTCAAATTACAACTTGTTATGAGTAGAAAGACTCATTTGCTCCTGGAATCCAGACTGTGTCTTTGTAAGTCTTCAGCTCCTTGGAAGTGACTTCCACCCTTGGGGAACGAGCATTTGCTTGTTTCTTTCTCTGCCTCCCTCTCCCCACCTCTGAAGCCAACCATTCCCAGTCCTTTTCCAGATGGTGTCACACAGATTCTATGAAAGCCAACTGTGACACAGACACATCTCGGGATAACACTCTTGCAGTATTCTACAGGGTTAAAAAGTAGAACGATTTACTAGACTGAAAAGTGGGCTTTGTTCAGATTGCAAAAGAATTTCTCCAAAGGTCTCTGAAATGCTTTGCCAAGGGGCTTCTCTATCCCCACAGAGCCCCTTGTTGGCACCACACAATGCCAAGGTGTGGACCGACTCTGCGAGGGGCCATAGACCCAGGTTTCAGGTTGCTTATGTGCCTATTCCACCTCAGCTTCCCTTACTGCTCAGAGAAGGAAAAGTGCAAGAAAAGCAAAACAGAGCACGCACACGGAAGGAGAGAGAGAGCCTGGGGCTGAGAAGGAGCTAGGTGTGGACAGGAGAATCATCAGCTCTTGGTAGAAAGGAAGGAGCCTGCAGCGGGGTGCTAGGAGCCGCCTCTAAAGGTGACCGCTTATGCTAACACCTTTTATGGATTCTACGCCAGATCGACCACTGAATGACATCTTCAAGACAATGAAGAACTCTTACAGAAAGACAGCGCCCAGTGCTTCCCTGTGGACAGGTACCAGTATAGGCTGGTATTCCAGAGGACTCAAGTGGGAAAGGCCTCAGGCCTCAGTGGCTCTGCACACCTAAGGTGGTGAGGAGAGGTTGGAATATCCATCAGAGAGATGAGAAGCTAGTCTAGGAAATGTCTAGACAGAAACCAGCAGCTTAGAGACAGAATATAGATAAAGCTAAGAAGCAACTGACAGTAACTCTCAAGCCAAAGCTATCTAACCTGTGGGCTGTAACTGTCCCTCATTAAAACCCTCCCATAGCGTCCTTTGATCTGTAGTTTAGTGCTCCCCTGTCCTTCACTCTGATAGCTCTCTTCCTGGAACAAAAGACTGCCTGTTTAATTGAAACATGAGACTGACACCGTCTCACTTTTTTACTTTGTATATGCACACCCCAAAATCCCAATAAAAAGGCCTTGAGCATTTGACTCAAGGCCACACCTCTCTGCCTTGCTAAAGGTGGATATGGTTCGTCTCTCTAGGCCACAAGAAAGAAAGTGTGTGTGTGTGAATTTATTGTGCCTTCCCTCCCTTTGTCTGGGGGACCCCAGGCAGGTGGGGAAAATCCCTGCTCGGGGAACTCCCAGTCCACTGTGTTGTGGCTCCATTCTGGGTCGCAACAATTCTCCATCAAGGGACAAGCAGATGGTTGCAGACAAGAAAACTTGGTCTGCATAGGTACTTCTGGTGCTGCTTCTGCTAACTTGTATGATCGGCGGCGGCAATAGAATTAGCTTGCCTGGAGGATTTCAAAACTCTGATAGGTCCTTACCAGTCTTCTGGGGTTCACATCAGGTGCTCTAGGTAGGGGTGGCAAACATACTCTTAAAGACCTTGCACCAGAAGGATCTGTGATTTCCCTGCTCCTTAGCACCCTCTGCAGAAAAGGAAGCCAGGGCATGACATGCTAATCAACCAGGCTGCCTGCTCGAGGATTGCTCTTCACAAGTGAAGAAAGAAGGAACTGAGAACCAACAGATAAGTTCAGGACTGGGCCCTGCCTTTTCTTCTGCTCTTGGGCCCTCTCTGCAGTGGGCTGTCTTGTACTGGTTTCCCACTGGGGCAAAGGCTACTGCACTGTATTTTTGGTTTCTTCTGTTTGACGTGGTTTGAGTGGCTGGCTCTCTCCAGGAAGGCATGGGAAAGAGGCTCTTTTCCTCGGCTTGGCTCTGAGACAAAATCCTTTCTTAGGAAGATTATTATTATTCACATTATCATTATAGATGAGGCAGTTAAGAATTCCCAATTTACCCCGCTGTCTCATTGGTCCCCCACCCTCTGTCTGGGAATTTAGGCCTTCTATGTATAACCACGGGTTTGTTCTAGTGTCAAAGATCACCCCTCACTCAAGTGGATGTGAAGACACTTACTTAGAAACCAAGAGAAAGGGCACATTCCTGTTACCCAAAGAACTGCAGCCAGGCTGATGGTCTCCTATTGCCCAGGAGCAAGTCTGATTATTTCAATGACAGTAAGAACAGGTGAGAGGGGAATTCCAGGACCCCGAATTAAGTGTTGCCACAAGATTCCTGCTTGCTTGCACCCTTGTCCCACTCACTTTTCCGAGTCTTCCAGATGCTGCAGGGCTGTGAACATGTGACCAGAGTAATAGCCACACTTGTTTGGTGCTTATAACAAGCCAAGCATGCTATACAGCACTGCACCTCGTATTACGGATGAGAAGATTGATTAAACCATTTGTCTGGGTCACACAGTTTGCTAGAGATAGTGCTGGGACTTGAACCCAGCTCTAGCTCACTCTAGAGCTCATGACCCTAACCATTCTGGTATCCTGCCCACTTCACCTAGGCCGCTCCCCAGCTTGGATCCCAGGGATTAACAGCAAAGGTCTCTTCCCTCCACGGGACTTTAGTGAACAGCTGATTAGGAGGCTCAAAATAATAATAATAATAAACCTATCTCAAGACTCATGAGGAGCTCTATCATAGGTTAGTCAGTTCCATACCGATGTAAGTTCTTTTCAAGTACTCATGGGTTATTTTCCTATTTCTTCAGGAGGTAAAAGTGTGCTCAGGGCACCGTACATTCTGGGATCTGCCAGGTCAGGTTATGTGACTGATTTCAAGTCTCAGCACACATAAGGACGGCTCCTACATTCCTCCAACTTTTGTCTCCCAATACCCTTGGCCTTCAAATAGGGCAGAGTTCCACTTGTACTATGACTCAGATGTGAGCAGCACAGGATTGAAAGGTGAGGTATTGATTTAGAGAAGGGGGCTCACAAACGGTTTGCATTCTGGATACCTTTGGTCATTCTGGTGATACTTGGGCATCTCTTCCCAGAATAATATTCTTAAATGGAAAGAAAGGATTCCAAGTCAAACCAGTTATGTTGAAATACATGTATAGCTACCAAAAATTTTTAAAAGATAAATTTCTAATATAAAAATACACATGTTTCTTTGTTAATGTATTAAACAACAAAAATCGAGTACGGTACCAAAATTTTGGGGCCAAACAATGCTTTGGAGATATCTGCAATCATCCTCATGTGACATGAAAATATCCCTGGTTTCTCATGGTGGGCAAAGCCACAGAAAGTGCTAATTCTGCTGCGCTTTGTTGCCCACGTTTGTGAAAGAACAACATGATAAATTTCAGTTAGGAGTCTGTGAAAATAAAAATCCAATTCTTTTCCCCATCTAAGTTCATGGACCCTTTGGAATTCCACCTTTAAGCCTCTGAGACTCCAGGTTAAGAACTCATGATTAGAGCAAGGGAATGTTTGGAAAAAGAAAAGAAACCCAGGGGACCCTGCCTGCGTGCAGCTGGAGGCAGCGCTGACCATTGAGGGAGGGCCCTCTGATTCTTGATCAGCCCCTGGAATCGGGCCCCCAGAATTCTCCCAGATGCTCCAATTCTCAAACAGATTGTTTCTATTTTCCTCCCTGGACACCACACAGGACTCTGGGAGATTTTCTCAAGCGTTCCCTGTAGTTAAACTCATTATTACCAATTTACTAGTAAAATTCCAAATGAGAAGTGGTGCTGATGGCTCTGCAGTTCCTCTGTCGGAGTGGAAGTACAGGACACGGACCCTAGAGAGGCTGAGGGGGTGAGAAAGAGCTGGCTCGGGGAGACTGGCTTACTTCTTTATCATAAGGAAGCCACCAAAGCTGCGGTGGTGGAGAAGGTCTTCAGAGTTAGCCCCAGAAGTGACATAACGTGCAGAGAAGGAGGGGGCGTTTACCTGGAGGATAATCTGGAGGAGGGGGAGCCAAGCTTCGCAGAGCTGCAGCAGAGGAGATGGGAACCTCAGAGCCACACCATTTGCGGAATAGTCCTGGGAGGCAACTGGTCAATCCCTACAAGCAGCTAATCTGTAGGGCATTTCTGACATGAGTGTCCATCGTCCGTCTCGACAACCCTAATGCTGAATGGGACTGAGCTGACAAAAGGTATTAGGTTTGGCTGCTCTAAAATCATCAACTGGAAGCGCAAGATGGGTCCTCAGGGAGCATCTCATTCAGTGGCCCTTAACCTTTGGCTCAGGGACCTCTGAAAATTACTGACAAGCAACTTTTAGCTCCCGAGAAATTCCTCAAGCTCATTCAGGAACTTTTTGAACTTCAGGGACTTTTTGAAACCTCTACAGGTTAAAATTTTGTCTCTAACTGCCCTTCCTCCATTCATAGACAAAAAACAGGCCAGAGGAGTGAGCAACTTTCCCACAACCACAGGCACCCAGGTTCATTGTCTCTGCTGCATAGGTCTCAGCAGGCCCAGGAAGGCACAGGGCCAAGGACTCGGACCTGGCAAGGTTCCAAGTCACTGGAAATTGCTTCTCTTCTTCACATACCTTAGTTCCTCTTCCCGCCCCACACTCTGCCACAGGCCTGGCTCAGACGGAGGCTGCACCGTCTGTAGGTTATCCTTGGGGACATGCCACTGGCCTAGAACACCATCCATCCTACTTGCTGTAATGAGGATACTGCCCCTCCTTGCTCAACCTGGGCTCCCAAAGAGGCTGGTCCTGTTATTTAAGACTTTATCTCTATACAAATATTAAATGCAGAGAGTACAGGCATGGGAAAGTTAATTAGTATTATTATATCTTTAATTCTAGGGCTGCTCACTGACAGAGCCCTTTTGTGCCAACCTGCAACCCCTTTGTGATACCTACTTGGACAAATCCCTCTGCAGCAAGGGTGTTTCTTGTGCAGAAAGGGGAAGAGCGTCTCTCCTTGGAGCTAAAAGCCTGGCAAGTAAGGCTCCTGCACGACAGAGCTCCTCAGTGTGGCAGCCCCTGGGCACCCAGTTCACAGTTAAAATAACCAGGCCCTCACTAGATGAGGACGATCTGCAGGAAGCTGCCCCAGATGGGCTGTATATTGTTCTCCAGAGATGAAAGTAGGCTGGGAAAACATGGAATTTAATAATTTTATTAAGGGCCTGTCTTATTAGAAAAGCTCAATACAAGGGTCCCAGAGGGCAAGTACAACCAGGTAGAGAACACCCGGGGAATGCCCACCACTACTACTGCCATCAACACGCAGGGACCGAATGCTTTCGACACCCTCTCACTGCTGTTCCGATCTTTTGGAGCCTATATTTGAATCATGAGAGCATTATTCAGGAATTACATTTCTGTTCACTAAACTGTAAGCATCGTGCCTACAAAGAAACAGCAGCTTCTCGTGTTCAGGCTTGCAAATCCAAGTCCCCAAAGTAACATGCAAGTTCCAAAGCCTGTTTGCACAAAGTAGGGTTAGACGACACAGACATTTCAAAGCCATTTATGTAGCAACAGCATCTGTCTCCCAGAGTACATCATCTACCTTCAGTAACTTGGATGCGGAGAAGTGTACCGGGAAGGATCATTACAAGGGAGGCTCAGCCACTGGGCAGGGTGTTTACCACCTGCTTAAACAACCCTGTCACATGGGAGAGGCGGGAATGACCAATGCCCAGGGCGAGCACGCCATTATGGAGGGAGGGTGTTCTGTGTCATTGTGGACTATTCTGCGTGGAAGCTACAGGGTGTGAACTCCAAGATGGTGAGGGGGTGAGAAGGAAGCCAGCTTGGGAGCCTGGCCAGATGGTGTCGTGGGTGCACCACTGGACCCTGGGCCCACTCTACCTCTTAGGCTTTGCTTCCTCGCTAGTAAAATGAAGCATGGACAGACCATCTCTAAGACCCAGGCAACCTCATGCTCCTTATGAGGCAGGCCAAGAAAAAGCCATATCAGCTGGGAGCATCAAGATCCTTCTACTTCTTTCATACGTTTAACAACACAGCTTCTTCCTCACCCTTGGCCCTGGGGTGAGTAAAATTCTCAAGGTTAAAAGCTTTTTCCACTTATGCTAAAATGCGGACGAAAAAACTGATAAAGGGATGTGAACAGTTACTTAAGATTTCTCGAACAGGCTGAAGGAGCTAAATAAAGGGTTCATGATTATTAGCCCGGGACAGCCTATCATCACTGTTACACGACAAATTGTATTGCATGTCAGAGCACGTGGAAGACGCACGATAATTTATCAGTCAGGGCCCAGAAAATTGTACAGTACGGATGGCTCTGCAGCCCCGCACATCCCTGCCACGCCGGCCCTCCCTCAGCCCTGTCAGAGGGACATTGCCAAGAGAGGCCTCTGATTTAGGCCTGAGTTAAAAAAAGCACTTTACAAAAACTCAAAATGAATTGAAATATTTCTGTGGCATTTATAAGTAAACAACCAAAGCAGAAAACAGTATTTTTCTCGCTGTTCTCTTTCCCTCCTATGGTTTCTCACCATTCTCTAGGTAGTTTCCTAAATATAACCACAAACGAGATAACTAGATTTGTGTAAACATGGAACTGACCAGGAAGATAAATGAAATTGACGGGGTGATTAAAAAAAAAAAACAACCAACAACCAAGAACCAGGAAGCAAACATGGGGACCAGGCAATGTCGATTTAGCAGCATACAAAGTGGTGGGGGGGAAGCATTCTGCTCCAATATTTCATCACTGACCCGCTTGGAACTGCCGGGGCATGAGGACAATACAAAGACCAACTTTTTGTCAGTTTTATGATTGTGTTTAAATTCTCCCTAGACGACATACCTGCTATTGCCCCTACCGTGCGGACGGCTCCCCTGGGCCTGTCCTTCGTTATGCTCCACATACACTGGTTGATACAAACGGCCTTCAGTTTGGTAATTTGAAGGATCAAGAGTAATGAAGGCAAGTGGTTTTGTGGGAGGCCTAGGCCAGCCCTGTGGTGTTCTGAGGGAACATGATTATAAAAGACCCTAAGTTGGAACAGTCTGGAGAGATTGCTGAGGCTGCCCGCTGATGAGCCCACCCAAACCAGTACACACAGGGGGGCCTGTGCATCTCATGGGACACCCTGAATCCTTCTAGAAGGCATTTTTATTTTCCCAATTTGTGTTTCTAAGGCTGTTTATCCCTCTAGAGTCCATTCATAAGACCTGGTGCTGCATTCATTCCCAAGTAGTTCCTCAGTTGTGATGATGAATTCCATTCTTTCTAGCTTTTATTGTCCTTATTGCCAGAAAAGACTAAAGTCCAAAGAAGGGTGAATGATTTCAGTGAGCCCCTGGGAGAATAGAAGTCACAGCTCAGCTCTGCTGGGGACAACACTCTTCACTCCACCCTTGTCTAGACTTGAGATCTCTGGATTGCTTGGCAAGTCCCATTCACTCAGCTCCTCTGCCCAAGGGCTCACTTGGAGACCTGGGGACTTCTTTATCATATTTTCCCACTAGGAGAGACAGTGAAATTCTCCAGTGGGACAGAGGGACGCCTCGGCCCTGTTCTACAGAATGGCATGGAGTAAGGAAAGAGCTCCAGGAGCCAGACAGACCTTGCCTCCCTTCTCTTCCTTACACCTGTGTGGACGTGGGGTGGCTGTGCAAAACTGTGCACTTCACTTTACTCAGCTGCAAAAGGGGATGCTATGCCCTGCCTTTTAAGTGGGTGGTGTGGGCTGCATGAGATAAAGAGCATAATACATGCTTAATGCACAGTCTCTGTGACTGTGGTGAAGGAACGGGCTGGGTATTTTTCAGTATTTTCTGCTGTCTCACCACAATCAAAATGGCAGTGTGAGTGATGCTGACAGCACATGAAATAAACGTGAAAATCTTCTGCCCTAGGGGCCAACCACACTTGCTGGTGGCCTGCAGAACGTGGGCAGGGGACACCCTGCAGGGCTGGGCTAGACAGTAAATTCCTTGAGGGCTGTGAGTGGGTCAGGGGCAAAGCCATGCTGTTGCAGCTGGGCCCATTTGTGTTTTGTCACTGTGTTTGTCCTCGCACTGCATGAGAGCCCTGGGTCTCAGAGGCTCTGCTGAGTGTCCTCCCAGCCTCGCCAGAGTAAGTCATGCTCACAGAGAGGGACTGGGAGGGGAGGGCACCGAGCCCTCACCACAGCACTACTTCCCGGGTAAAACCCACAGCTAATGCTGGCAACTAAGTACTATCTATGGGTTCCCAGGACAGCCCCTTTAATTTCTCCTTTTGTTGCCTGGATCCCAGCCCTCCCTTCTCCTCCAGGCCCCTCCTCAAATACCAAGCCAGCTGGGAAGCTGCCCCACCCCTAATTATTACCCCAGGGCTGCCAAGATGAAGGCTCCACCCCGTGGAGGATGGTGGCAGAGCTCAGAAAGTGTCAACAGCAGCAGCAGGTGGGCCCGGCAGAAAAGGCCAGATTATCTTCTCTGTGATTACTGTCATCCATCTCCAGCCAGCAGGCAGGGAGCCAGCATGCTCGGTGCAGGCTGGGAGGCTTTGTGCTCTCGGGGCGCTGCAGCCTTTCACCCCATCTCTGCTGAAGGGGGTGGCGTTCTATGCAGGAAGGTGTGCCCAGGAATACACTTTACTAGCCTCAGATATAAGACCCTTTTGCCCAAATAAAGCTCTACATGTTCATGGGTTGGTCTTGCCCTCCACACACATCCCCAAGGGAGAGGATTCCTTTGGGTAGGCAAACACAACAGGACACAACCCCCAGCCTGTCACAAAAAGGCAGGACAACCTTATCATCAGCAGTTCCCAGAGCAATCCTTGTACATTTGTCTGTCTGTCCAACTGTTCTTCCATCCAACCACATGCTCACTTTTGCAGAGAATGTAGTAAGTGCCAGTGTCGTGCCATCTGGGGGGACATGAAAGTGAACTTCACTTCTGCCCTGTTTCCCCCCGCTTCCCTAGATGCAGGTGCTTGGGGCTTCATCCACTAGCATTTTGTAAGGACTTTGCAACAAGCCTGAGGAGAAGGGGTGCCTGTCCTCACACTTGGAGGCTCAGAGTTCAATGAATTGCCCAAAGTCACATAGTGGGGCACAGAGCTGGGAGTCCGAGCTAGACTTCTGACCCAGGGTGCTCTCTCCAAGAGTAGTTTCTAATGGCAAGAAAGACACCACATCCTCAAGCAATGGCTGAGAATACTTAAGGGGCAACTGTGGCCTTGGGCTCAGCTGCTCCTCCCACTGGGCAATCATGGCAAGGCCGCCAATCTTCCTCAGATACCTGTAGTGCCAGCCCCGTGCTAGGTGCCGGAAGAGACCCACTTTCCTCACCCCTTCTAATTTGCTCCCTTGGTTCTTCTTTCACAGTGTCTAGGTTGGCTTTCATCTTTGATGATGCTCCCATGTGGGAAGGTCCTGACTAATTTCAGCTCTGGGGTAAAAGACAGCTCTAAATCCAGTGACCTAGTCCACATCTCCCACTTTGCAGTGCAGACAGCCTGAGTCACCTGTGAGCTCCAGGAAGTCCCTGGGGCTAAAGACTCTTAGTTGATGACATCATCACTGTCAGAAAGGCACTGTCTCTAACTTGATACATTAAGAATCATACTAAGACAAGAACTCAGTTTAAAAATAACAATACAAAGCATCCTTAGGGGATGACGTACAGAAAGGAGAGATGGAAGGGGCCTGGAAACTCCACAGGTGACAACTTCAATATTAACTATAAATGGGAAGTTGAAAATATCTCAAAAAGGAAATACCATCAATGAAGGGCTTTGTCATTCATGGAATATCCATGAATGTGACCTTAAAGACCTCTAGTCCAGAGCCTTCATTTTGTAGTAAGAAAGCTAAGGCTTGGGCTGCTTATGGCAAATGACACACACATGGCACCACTGGAGCTGGAGGCTGGGCCAGACCCAGAGCACGCCTCTCCAGAGTGCCATTTGACTGAGCCATGCCACCAGGCACCCTTCTTAATGGTTTCCCACACTGAGCCTGCCTGTATCCCATAGATCTCTGCATACCCACCCCACAGAAGAGCTCCAGGAAGACAATGACCCTTCTCCTGGAAGGTCTTACCCATGCTCAGCACAGCCATGTCCACTGCCAGGAAGGAAGGGCAACACATGAAAAGTGAGCTCTGGAGACCCAGGTCCACATTCCAGCTCTGGCATTTCCTAGGCAACTGACCTTGGGTGACCGCTGACCTCTCTCACCGTGTTTCCCTCTCTGAAATCAGGGGGATAGGGCGGCGCCTGTGACTCATTGGGTAGGGTGCCAGCCCCATGTGCCAAGGGTGGCAGGGTCAAACCTGGCCTTGGTCAAACTACAACAAAAAATAGCCGAGCGTTGTGGTGGGCACCTGTAGTCCCAGCTACTCGGGAGGCTGAGGCAAGAGAATCGCCTAAGCTCAGGAGTTGGAGGTTGCTGTGAGCTGTGATGCCACTGCACTCTATTGAGGGTAACAAAGTGAGACTCTGTCTCAAAAAAAAAAAAAGAAAAGAAAAGAAAATGAAATCAGGGTGATAATCTTATCTCTAAAAGCTTTGGTTTAAGATTAAGGCACAGATAATCACTGGAAGTACTTTATGACATCGTCAGACTCTGCAGCTCTCCTGCCACGGATCCAGGATGTGGAACGCCCCACCTCCCCAAAGAATTCAGCTTCTGGTAGATGCGTGACTTTGAGATTGAGGAAATGAGCTTCAATCTTGATATCTGCTTTCCTGACTGTGCCGGCTGGGGCGTTGGGGCTAATGTTGCCTGGAGATGGCTTATTTGTCACCTAATACTAATGTGTCATCCCTGCAGCTGTGGTTATTACCTACTATTAGTATTCTCTGTCTGCTAAATGGATGGCTGAGGGGCCCACCCTGGAGTGGACAGAGGGCTGGGAGGACAAGCTGTGGTGGTAGGAACCTACATGTAAGTGTGAGCCGGAGGGGACCTTGACCTTCTGTCAGGGCCTTGGAGTGGGAAACCATGGGGAAATGCCCCCCTACAGTCTGGCCCACAGAAGGGCAACATGGCACAGACCTGGAACACTATTGTGAGTGGCAGAGTGTTGGCGGACTTAAGAGGTGTGCTCTGGCCATGTTTCCGGCATGTCAGCCTGGCACAGAGTTGTCGATGAACAAAGAGTGACACTCAGTTTCCAGTCATGGGAAAACAAGCAGGGCTTAGGAAGGCATGAAAAATTTAAGAAGGCCCCAATGGGAGCCAGAAATAACCCAGAAGTAGAAAAGGCTAAAAGCAACAATTGCTGCCATAATAAAAACTTCAGTATTACCAAAAATGATGGCCAAACTTCCCACATATGGAAATCAACATTCTACTACTAGAAAATTCCAGCATATCAGGGAAGAACAGCAGGACCCGCAGGAAGGTAGAGAAGATTAATCAGAGAAGGAGGAGGAAATAAAAATAAGTGCTGGTGAGTAAAAGTGCACGTGGGAAGGCCACTAGTCTGGCGGTTGGGAAGGGGCACAGGGGCTGGCAGAGGGGGTCAGGGGCTGCATTCCAGCATCAGAGGCCCAGGCCCTAACTGGCTGTGTTGTAACTCAAACTTTACCAGTTTGACAACTGAGTTTTCTCATCTGTAAAATAAGGATTAGACTTGGAAATCAAAGGCCCTGCTGGTTCTGGAATTCTAAGGAAGGAATTTACAGCATTCCAGGAAAGCTGGCATAACAAAGTTCACCAGGCACAGGAGAAGAAAGATGGGACTGAGTTTGTGAATTCTGCCCAGGACGCCCACACTGGCCTGCACATTCTGCCCGGGGAATGTGCTTGCCCTAGAGCAGGCTCCTTGTTGCAATCAGGCCTCAGTATCGCCTCCAGAGACCTCTGCTGGCCACTCGCCTTATGCCCTCCCCCATGACTCTCTGTCAAGTCGCCCTGTTCATGTTCATGTTTCTGTTATTTTCCTTTCTTTGCTTATTACCTCTTTCCCCCATTAGAATGCAGATGCCCAGAAAGGGGCACTCTGGTCAGGGCTCAGGGTCTAGAACAGAGCCTAGCACATGGAGCAGCTCAGGGGACACTTGTTGAATAAATAGTGATAATAAGTAATATAAACAAAAAAACATTTTCCACGGGGAAAATTGTAAGGTATCCAAATAAAGGGTTGGGAGAAAATCATGGCTCCTCCTGAAGGTCTTTAAAAACCAGCAAGATGCTTTCCTGTTGGCAACGACCTGGATCAACATCACTCTGGCACAGAAAAGACCATGAATGTGTCCCAGAACCACAGGCCAGCTTCTTACTTGAGACACCAAAGGCTGGCACCCTTCGCTTCTCCAGAGGGTGATTCAAGGAGGCTTTGCATAATGGACCCACCAGCCTCTCTGGAGGCTGCTCCTGCACCCCTGCTAACAAGTCCTTGGAGGGAAACTTCAAGCAGAAAACACAGCCCTCTCAGGCTAGTGCAAAGAGCCACTACCCAGGCCCTGCTTCTGGTAGGAGTTCTCCCTGGCCACCAGCCAAGTCTACTGGTCAGGCCTTGAGGGACCAATAGCGTGGGACTGGGTGAACTGGACTTGGAAAGGAGGAAGACAGGAATTGACTGTCAAAATGACATCTTGATCTGAAATGAAATCAGAAGTAGTATTTTATTTTTGTAGGATGCCAAAGAAAGGATGTGTGAATTTATTATTATCATTACTGTTAATATTTTAGTGATGTAAGGGGATGGAAGGCAGGCAGAAGGACTAGGTGGGCTGTGGGAAAATGGAACGGTTTTCAGGACTACATGTAACCAACTCTCTTGGATGAACTGGGTATCAAAGAAGACCCCCTTCAGATCCGCCTGTGGTATAAGGTGCAACAGACAACCTGATGTTGCTATAGGAATCAGATTCCTCCCCAGTGCCATGGCAACGGACTCCAAAGTGTGTTAAGCACACAGTCTGCTCACACTCCACACTGTGAGTTGGGAAAGAGAGCAGCAGGAGGTGCTGGGGGGAATGGGGGGGAGGCTGTGTGCAGATATTTTCCTAAATCAATTAGCTGAAAAATAAACGAAGCTCACTTTGAATGCAGATAATGCCAGGGGCTGGATGTCTTCAGTAGAATGACTCTGAGGCATTGAGGACATGATCAAACTTTTGGGGCCCATCTGTGGTTTCCTACATCATAAACTATCAGCTGTAATCATAACATGGTGCTTCAGTGAGGAAGCCTTCCTTCCAGGATGAAGTTAAACAAATAATCAACAAATAAATAACAAAACCAACCTCCCTCCAAAGCTAAGTATGGCCACTCTGAAGCCCAAGATCAATAGTCTATTTCCTTCACAAATTTCTAAGTGACCACGAATTTCCTCACCATCTGGAGGACAGAAGAAAACTATCGCACCTGCTCCCCACGGAGAATTTTAAGGATCGACCTCAGTTTGATTGGCCTTGTGATAGAGCTGTCCTACCATCAGTGCTGAAATGTGGATCCCTTAAGAATGGGCCTCCAAACAGTCTGTAATTCAATTCTGCAAATCTCAACGACATTGTCCTAGAGTCTGACATAAGAAAGGCAGTTATTCCTTCGCATGTGTCTCCCATGTGCTATATATTATTGCTGAGCTTTCTATATCATTAAGCTGCAGGCTTAAGAAAATCTCATTTCTTTGCCGTGGACATAAAGCAGTGGTTCCCAACATGTGATCCTTGGAGCAGCAGTAACAGCAGCGCCACCTGGGAGCTTGTTGGAAAAGCAGATTCTGAGACCCCCTCTCCCCCAAAGAGACTTACAGAATCAGAAGTTCTGCAGAGGGGCCAATGTGTTTTAACAAGCTCATTAGGTGCTTCTATTGCAAAGGTTGAAAACCACTGGCCTGAAGAGTCTGTGCAACCTTCCGTGCTTTTTTCCTGCCCCACCCAGGCCTCCTGTCTGTCATTGACGGGACTGCAAAATCTTACAGCTGGAAGAGATGCTCCATGCCTTTTAGTCCAACTTCTGCCCAGTGAAGCTTCCTGTCACTCGTTAAGGAGGTTTTTTTTTGGTCCCATCTTGCATCATTTTGCAAGATGAAAGTTTGACTTGCATGGTTCTAAAATCTGCCTCCCTTTAATTCGTACCCAAGAACTAGTTCTTCCTGAGCCACCCAGAATCAATCCAATTTTCCATCCTCACAACAGTCCTTCATGTATTTGAAATCAGCTATTACCATGCCCCTAAATATCCTCCTACCCAGGTAAAATATCCCTACATTGCTCTGCAGTTCCTTATGTAACAGGGTTTCCAGATGGTTCCCTGAGGCTCCCTCACTGGATGTGACCAGCTGAAATGAAGATGTTCCTTGATCCTTTGAAAACATGGAGAGCAATGCCCCAGATGCACTGACCTGCACCAGGGACAGGTCACCATGAAGGCAACCTGTCCTGCTCTGGTCACAATCACAACATCAAGCCCAGGCCAGTGAAACCTCTCTGTTCTTTTTCATAAATGCAATACCTAACTCAGTCCTCTTTCATTTCTATTTTTTGAGCCTGAGCTCATATCTTTCCATTTCTAATAATAAATTTATCTCATTAGTTTTGGTCTAGAATTTGTATTCATATACTATTGGATTTATTTTTATACTTTACAGAAAATGTGATGTTATGCATATTTATTTTCCTTTTAAACTTTGTTCGAATTCATATGCTGTCCATATGTTTTATAACCTCCTATTAATGTAAAATGAGCATTTCGACTTGTTGGCTTCACGAACATAACTTTTATTAGCTCATCATATGAATTATAACACGATTTATTTAAACATTCCCCTTTGATGTTAGGTTCTTTCCAATTTTCTTTTTTTTTTGCTGTTATACATAATGCTGCAGTGAACATCACTGTACATAAATATAAATCTTTGTCTAATTATTTTCTTAGGCCAGATTCCTAGAAGGAAAATTACTGGTAAAAGGGTACGAACATTTCAAAGACCTTGATACATATTGCTAAATCATTTCTAAAAAGGTTATAATTTTTTTTCTCTTTCTACCATAATACATGAGAGCCTACTTCACCACACTTTTGCTAATGCATTGTTTAAAAAAAACCTGTCAATTTAATAAGTGAAAGACTAGCATCTTGTTTTTGTTTTTCTTTAACCAGTGAGGATGATTTAAAAAATATATGTCTTGCCCCTAATTATCAGAGAAATGCAAATCAAAACCACCCTGAGATATCACCTAACCCCAGTGAGAATGGCTCACATCACGAAGTCTCAAAGTTGAGAAACATTTTAAAGTTCTTTACATCAATCGGAGGTAATTTTAAACTGATTTTGTAAGAGAAACAGATTATGTTTTCTAGTATGCAATCTATAGACAGTCACAGGATGATGCAAATTTTCTTCTGCCTTTGATTAAGCTATTATTTTATGGCTCTGGCCTTCTACTTTTAAAATGGTGATCTTGCATACAAGCTGATTTTGAACACATCGCTTTATAAATTTTTATTCTGTACACCAGCAAACATCATTACTGGAGTTTGTTTCACAGCTGTTTTGTTTCTCTGCTCTATCCAAAGACTCCTTTACCTGTACCATTCTGTTCAACTATAGGAAAGCATTTCCTTATGTAGAAGAAGATGTTTTCCTCACTGTGTTCTTCACATGTGTTTCTTGGTAAATTCTGCCAGTTTATTCTTCCTGATAAACTCTAGACTTATTTTTGCCAAGTATACTCTTTCTTTCACTTTTCCACCCCAAACAAGCAAAAACAGAAAACAAACATACTCTGGGCTTTTGATTGGGATTTTTTAAAGTTATGAATGAATTTGAAAAAGTATGTCATCTTCATAATATTCAGTCTTTCTTACAGAAATATGACATTTCCATGTATTCAAAGTTCAAATTGTTCTTCTATGTCTCAGTTAAACTCAATTTTGCCACAAGGTCCCAGAGATTTAAGAATATTTTCCCTCAGCACATTTAAAAATTTTTGTAATTATTGTAAATTGTAATTATTTTCCATTCCATTTTCTAAATGGTCATTTTCGATACATGAAATCTATTGGTTTTTAAAATATTTATGACATATCCAGACACCCTTCTGAGCACTTTTATTAATCCTAGCCATTTTTAGTTCGATTTTCCAGTATTGTTTGCAAATATTGACAATTTTATCTCTTTCTTTCCATTTCCTGCTTTGTTAGAGCCCTCAGACTTTTGACAATGCTAATTGGTAATAGTTCTAATGCACATACCCTTCTTGTGCTTGATTTTACAGGGAAGGCCTCCAAGGTTTTATCACCAAATGTTTGCCGTGGTTTGAGACAAATATTCATCATCATATTAGCTGTTCTATTTCTAGTGTACTAAGAGTTTTATTTAAAATGAATAGTGGATTTTATTGCACACTGCATTTTTTTTTAGTTTCCTTACTGATGTGATATTCTATAGTAATAAATTTCTCAATATCAGCAGTTCTTGAGTTCACTGGGTATGTCCTACCTAATTGTGAATTACTGGATTCAATTTTATTTAGTTATTTTTTTCATCTGTATACATACATGTGTGCATCTGTGTGTTATATCTTCATCAGACTATGCAAGTTTTGCTAAATAAATGTTTGATTTTAATTTTTTTTCTCTGTTTTGGAACAAATTAAAGTTGAAATTTTTTCAAAAGTTGCCATTAGGATTTTCAAATTTCTTACCACACAGTTATGAATAACACTCATTCTTTTAGTCTTAAAATCTCCCTTGTGTATGTTATTATCTTCATTAATTTTATCTCTTTTTTATTTCTAAACTTTCCAGAGGTCAACTAATTAATATATCTTATAGCCCAACTCCTTGATATATTTATCAAATCTTCTTGCACTGTTTTCTAATTAACTTAACTTTAGCCTTTCTGCACCACTTTGTTTTCAGTGTGTCTCTTGCACAGAATATGGATGGATTTTTATCTTCTTAACCTAAATCTGTGAGTCTTAAACTTTTAATAATAAGGGTATTTAACCCACTTACATAATTTACCATAGTTAATATGTTCATCCTTTTGCCATTTTGTTTCTAGATATTTTTGTGTGTTCATTTTCTCATTTTTTGTTTCACATAGTATACTTTGTTTTATACTTCTTGCTGTTTTAAGATTAGAAACTCTGATTTTTAACCTTTATATTAATTAAATACATATGCACCTTAAACCTGTATAATTTACAAAGTTCAAAACTGTAATTCATGGTGGTTCTCTTCATTAAGACAAGTAATTTTAAAAATATGTATAATACCTGGTTTCTTCTGGCACCCAATATTTCATTGTCATTATTAATTTAATCTTGTGTTAATATGCAGTTTCTTATATAATGATTTCTGAAAAATGTTATTTTTAAAAATAAATTCTACTTCTATTTTTTAACAATAGTTAACATAGTTATTTTTATTAATAATATTAATAAGGTTGGTAAGAGTCATAATTCAATGAGCATTTTACCTACATTCTCTACTTAATCCTTATAGGAATAATACCTTTTCAGTGAGGTTCAGAAAAGTTAAATAACTCCTGCATAGTCCCTCAATTAGCAAGTGGCAGAGGTGGAATTATTTGTAGGCCCCAGAGCCTGTGCTCTTCATTATTATGCCCCAGCTCTATTTAATGGGCTTCGAGCTCAAAATTGGCTCACTTTAATTTCATTTTCATTTTTGTTCGTTTACCAGGCCTGGGCCTTGTTTCAAACCTGCCTCTCCCAGTGCAAGGGGCTGGCATTCTAACCACTGAGCTACAGGCGCCCAGCTTGATTGGTCCACTTCATATCATAGGGTCCTTCATTTTGATTCATCTCAGTCACTTGGAACATTAAAAATTAATTGCTTCATTGCCTCAGGAGGAAGACATGAGTGTTTTATTTTCTGAGACCTTGCATATCTTAATACGTCTTTATGATATTTTTCTACCTGAATTATGTTATTTAACAAGATAGTTTTTCAGGGCTGTCAGCGGGTAGGTAACATGTGAAATGCAGATGGGGAACAGGCCTCTCGATCCACCCGTCCCACTGGTAGGAACTGTACTGGATTTTTTTTTTTTTTTAATTGAGATAGTCTCACTTTGTCACCTTTGGTAGAGTGCCTTCGTGTCACAGTTCACAGCAACCTCAAACTCTTGGGCTCAAGAGATTCTCTTGCCTCAGTCTCACCAGTAGCTAGGACTACAGGTGCCCTCCACAATGCCCGGCTATTTTTTGTTTGTTTAGCAGGCCTGGGCCAGGTTTGAACCACCAGCACTGGAGTATGTGGCTGCCACCTGTAGCTCAGCGGTTAGACTGGTGCCCTAACCACTGTGCTATGGGTGCCCAGCCTCACTTTTTTTTTTTTGAGACAGAGTCTCACTCTGTCTCCCACAGCAATGACTCTTGGATTTAAGTGATCCTCCCGCCTCAGCCTTCCAAGTAACTGGAACTACAGGTGCCCACCCTGATGCCTGGCATGTTTTTCTATTTTTAGTAGAGACAGAGTCTCACTCTTGCTCTGGCTGGTCTGGAACTCCTGAGCTCAAGTGATCCTCCCACCTCGTCTATGAGCCACTGTGCCGGCCTGCACTTACTTTTTGATGTATGCTCTTTACTGCTCCTTAATTTACAATGTGATTGTCTGTTTTACACTTGTTGGCATATTATGGTACTTTATTTAGAAGTTCTTAGGAAGCACATCAAGCATGTTTGGTCTCCTGTCATGTTAAGTAAGAAGCCAGTGTAGATTTTGTAAATATTTTTTTCTATTCATGGCATGAGTCATTTCTCCTGACTTTGTGTCTTCAACAAATGTGAAGTTTGCTTTTTGCAATTTCCTGAAGGCGATGGCAGATATGCTGACTAGGCCTGAACCCCATGGCACTGAACCTCAGGCCTCTCTCCAAATTGACATCAATCACCAGATTCTTCAGCCAGCGTTGACCCATCATTTACTAACCTATTTCTCCATATTTTTCACAAAGAAATCACAATACATATTTCTAAATGCCTCATTGAAATCCACACTGTCTTCAGGATTCTTTTGATCTAGGACTAACAAAAGAAAATTCACTTAATTTGGCATGTTTCTAAAATTACTAGCTTCTTTCTAAAGCACACACATGCCATCTTTTAAGGAATGTATCTGAAGAGTCTGCTGTGAATTAACATCAATCTTACTCTTCTAGAGCCTCTGGACTGTGAAAATAAAAATGTTTCCCTTCTCTGGCCCCTGCTCATGTTCCATAATTTTCCTGAAATCACTGTCAGAAGCTCTAAGAAAATGTCAGGAGGTTCTTTCACTCTTCTTTTTTTTTTTTGAGGTGAAATTTAAGTTTTTGTATGAGTAGTATTATTATACCTATCTTGAGTGCCTTGCTTGTACTATATCACATTATACCTTTGTTTAATTCTTAATAAACTGTTCACTTGTTAAAAAAAATAGTTGGATAAAGGAATAAATACAAGATATTCTAGAAAAAAAAAGAAAAAGAAAGTATCAGGAGGTTCTTTCACTCTTTAGGACAGAACTGGTCAAGACAGGCTGGAACCCTTTCAGGCAGATGGCTACTATAAATAAATACACACGTTCAATTCCTTTGTAACCCTGCTGGCTGCTCTCAAGGATGTGGGCCTATGAGGCTTCCTCACCCTTCTTCCTTTAAATACACTGCGGAGGTCCACGTGGTGTTCTTGGCATTCTTTAGGGAGATGTACTTGTTCCACTCTTCAGAGATTCTCACGGAATCGCAAGGCCACTTTCTTCTCTGTGCTTCCTGAGATGTCCATGAGCTGCGTTCTGTATAACAACAGTCTCCGCCTCTGTGAGGAGGAACCTAAAACGTCTGGCTGCTCCCCTCCCAGATTCCCTCACCCTCATTAACTCAGAACGGAGCCAGGCATGGCTGTTCCTCCTGCGGTCCTCCTTTGTTTCTGACAGCCAGAACGCTCTGTAACCCATGGCAAGAGTGCTCGGAGATGCTCTGCTTGGACTGGAATGAGACCACTAGCAGAAGATGAGACTATTTCACTTCTGCGCCTTTTTTATGAACTAAGCAGGCTGTGCTGCATTTCCACACCATAACCTGAGTTCCTCCTGTCTTTCTGTCCTCTCTGAGTTTGTGCACTGGGCTGCACCCTCAGGTTTATGGGATATATAACGACGCAGACCTCATGACGCACAGTCTCACTCCCACCTCCGTCTACAGGAAATGTGCCCTTCAAAGAAGGCGTGTTCCTCTCTTGCCGCTGCCTGGTCTTGCATTGTACACCAGCTCTCAGGCCTGTAAAAACTGCATTTTCCCATTTGCATTACCATTTATGATTCATTTCTTTTGTCCTTATATGCATTCACCTAGAGACCTTCAAAATCACACCAATTATGGAAGGAAAAGAACTAAAAGGAGGGCACTGGCTTTCACTCTGACCTCACCTCTCATTTAGGTCTGAAAACTCACATCAGCTGCAATGGACCCTGGCGCTGGAACAGGTGACTGATGAGTTTGGGCTGTCCTTGGAGGAGGCTGAGGACATGTCCGTACTCTCTGCTACCCCAGGACTCAAAGCTCTGAGTTCTGATCATGGCCAGGCTCCAGGGGATGAGGCCAATGGCTTTCCAGCTTCCAGGTCCACTAGGAAGTTTGGAACCATACCTGCAGCTATTATTCACATGGGCCTGAACACTTCACTAGCAGATCACACAGGAGGCAGAGACCTTTGCTACACTCCACATACACCCCTCCCCCCCAGCCCTAATAACACCACCATTCACATCAAGATACTGGAGAAAAGCCTCTGAAGGCTGGAAGGGACCCTTCCAGGTGGTCTTCTTCAGCCTCCCCCACATACACAATGGCTATTCTGAGGAAAGAAAGAAAATAATTCTGGAACACAGGAAGATGGGAGGGCAGGAGGAAGCCCAGGGTGAGCCCGGGGGGAGTGCCTCTCCACTGAGACCATGAGCAGATGGGGGAAGAATTCACAAAGAAGGGAGGAGAAGGAGGGATCTGCCTGTCCTCCGATAGCTAACACTGGTTTTGTTGGTATGGGTTCATAAATATTTGGACTCTACTATGGTATTAGTTGAGCCAGGTCAAAATAATAAAATTCATTAGACAAGGCGGCTTGTCCCCTGGATCTCACAGGTAACCCCAGAGAACAGACAGTGCTATGAGTCAGCCAAGGAGAGGGCAGGACCCAGGGACAAGAAGATTCCAGGTTTCTCCTGGAAGGACAGCAGTGATCCCTCAGGAGTGCTGAGGCTTGAGCACGTGAGGCTTCAAGAGTTAGTTCCCCCAGCCCAGGAGAAAAGATCCGCTCAGTCCTGTTGCCTGACACCTGTGCACCCCAGACCATCACCATGTATGACTGACAGTGAGCTACAGCCCCTGAGAGGATTCATGAGGGAGCTACCTTTATGTTGAGGTTTCCTCAGGGTGAGAAATCATCTCTTATCATCTGGTTCACACCTGGGGAGGGGAAGGCTCCCCTGTGTCTGCCTGGCATGGCTGCCAAGAGGCCACAGGGTGCAGGGATGTGCTCGCCTCTGGGCAGAGCTGTCCCCACCCTGCTTTCTTCTTCCCTCTGTCTCAGTACATCCTTTGCAGCCACAGGAGAGAGAACAGGAACATAGGCCTGATCTGGGCGCTCACAGAAAAAAGAAAATTCTTAACCTAACTCTGCTTTCTGCATAACAAAGTACCCACTATGTAGTCCGCATAAAAAGAATGTAAGATCTGGATCTCTGCTTTCAAGTAGAACATAGTCTAGCCGGAGAGGACATGCACGCACGCATGTGCACACACACACACACACACACACTCTGCAGTAGGAGAAGAAACGAAGCCTTGAACTGTATGGTCTTGAAATAAACTCTGAAAATGTCAAGGAACGGCTGGAATAGCTTGGATGGGCTCATGGGTGTGGAGGGACCTGGTGGGCTTCAGAGGAATAAAGGAGAGAGGAGGTGTGCCAAGCAGCAGGCCCTGGAGGGAAATGCTGAGAAGCCTCATTCTGGAGAGCATCCTCCAATCTCCCACTCCCCACACACAACAGACTCCCAAGCCTGCATCACGGGTGTGGACACACATGTGTTCTATGCCTGGGCCTCGCTATATGACATCAAGGCACTCCCAGCCAGCCTGCAGGCCCCTCTGGTGCAGGCTACACAACATTCATCTACACATCCCTGGCACACAGGAGCGTCTGAGTATATAAAACTGTGTGTGCACACAAACAAGTAGCCACTACCTCTAAACACCTGTGTGCGAGGTACTAGACAAGACACCTTGTAAACATGATACTGAATACTTACTTACCAAGAGCCTGCGAGGTGGAGATTATTATTCTAATTTATAAATGGGGAACCTGAGACTCAAGAGTGTTGTCTGAGCACAGAGCCAGCCAGAGGTGGAGCTGGATATCACACCCCCACCTTGATTCCAAAGTCCACGTCCCTGCCAGCACTGGCACAGCAGCCGTCCGCTGCTTTTAAACACTCGGCTGTAGCATCTGCTTATCAAAGCAGCTCTTTGCCTTTGAGCTGGACCTGCATCATCTAAGCCAGCTCACCTGCAACCTATATGTACCTATTAGGATTTGATTTAGCTGCATAAATAAAAAAAGTGGCTTTATTTTTTTCTCAAGAAAAAGCCGTCTGAAGGGAGATAGTCGATGGGATGGCAGCCCCATGGTCGTCAAGTCTCAGGGCCCTCATCCTTCTGCTTTGCCACTCTTAATGCTTGGCTTCCATCTTATGGCCTAAGGTGGCTGCTAAAGCTCCGGCCATTATAACTGCATTCAAGGAAGCAGGAAAGAAGATGGGGGTGGGGAAGGAAGGAACCTTCTCTCAATTACAGCATACAGTGCTTTAACTTACATCTATTATTGGGCAGAACTCACCCAGCCGTGAAGGTAGAAAATCGGGATTTAGTTACTAAGGAAGAAAGCTGAAGTAGGCAACTAACAATTTTTCTCGGGGTGTGGCTGGTTCCCAAAGGCTCAAAAATAATGTTAATAACTTCCTTTGGAGCATCCTTAGAATCTGGAGCTCAACAAGGAAAAAGGCAAAAAGATATAAAGTAATGATCCCAGCCCTCCAAAGGCCCTATTGTCCCCATGAACATTCCTCCCTGACATCAGGCACCACATTTAAAGCATACAAGGCACAGTTCCATTGCCAAAGAACAGAATCTGTAGTTTTGTATGTGGTCACCAAGGGACAGAAAAACTTGTCCGTGGTCACGTGGGTTAACTGTGGCTCATACGCAGCTGAGCTGACTGGAGGGGCTAACTGAGCTATTATAAACTGTTCCTTGTCCATGCCAACCTCCCCAAGACAAATTACATAGAAAGAGAAAATCCACTGAGCTGAAAATATTTCAACATGAAATATTGTACTGATCTAAGACTTGATAGTCTTTAAATCCCTTTAAATGTCGCAATGCTTCAAAAAGCCAGAAGGGACAGAAAGGTAGTGTTGGAAGGGCTCGAGAGATTACCCACGCCAGAGGCTTCCCTTTTCCCAAGAAAGTCAGTGCAGCCTGGACAGGCAGAATAACCGACTCCAGAGCAAAGGCGACACCATCTCTCGACTCCCTGGTTCCTTATATAACGGGCTTTCTGGATCAGCTGTGGGGCTCTGAGGGACTTCTTGGTATTGGAAAATGAACAAAAACACATTATAAGCATTTGTTTCCCCAACACCTTTGTGCTGAGGAGAGGTTCTGGGCAGCTCTGACCCCCCCATGGCCCCTCCCACGTGAGCAGTGTGCACACTTGGTGGAGCCCCATGGGCAACACTGCCTGGGCTCTGGCACGCGCATGGCGGCGGAGCTGAGAGACGCTGGATGCTTCGTGCACCGCCAGAGGAGCTTGGGAGGTATTGTCTCTTTCTCTATATAACCAGCCCCTTGGCTGTCAGTGATTTGGATATAAGTTTCCCCTGGGGAATTTGTTTAAAAACAACAACAACAAAACAGACTTCTGGACTTCCCTCCTGGGAATTCTAAACCGGGAGGCTGCCGCGTGGGTGAGACTGAGGACAAGTGACTGGGAGGACTCATGGGCTGTCCTCATCAGGGAGCACCCCCACCAGCCTCTGCTACATTTACAGACCCTGCAGCGAGAAGTTCTCCCTGCAGCTTTAAGCTCTCCCACTTCTCCTGTTGCTGGTGTCTCTGGTGGCAGTGGGAAGCCAGCAGAATGCAGCCTCCATGTCCTAACACTCACAGACTTGAGGCCTACGACTGGGTCAGCTATCGGCCTCTCTTCTCCCAGCTAAATCATCCCCCTATCTCTCACCTGTCATCCATGCTCCTATTTTCCAACCCATCAATCATTTTCCCTGCTTTTCTCTAAATGCTCTCCTAGTTCTCTGTAGCCTTCCTGAATTGTCTTTGTTCCCAATTCTTCCCTTGAACAGTTTGTCTTGTGAGATTAAAAAAAAAAAAAAATTCCTGCTCCAAAAGGATTCGAAGGCTATTTTGACAGAATTAATTTAAGAAACCTCCCTGCAGCATCCCAGCAATCCGGGAAAGAGGGCAGGTTGCGTAAGAAAGTCTAAGGAAGGTGGTGCAATAAATACTCCATGGTGTCCATGGCAACACACCCCAAAAGTTTGCTGGATGCTTGCTCAAGCTGCAAGGTGAGCCTACAGGCGGAAGGTCCCCTGCTGGCCCATCAGAAAGCTGGAAGAACGGCTTAGCTTTCCAATGGAGTTCAGTACTAAAGCCCAGGGCAGAGTGGAACTCCAGAAAGAATGTGGCAGAAAACAGAATGGCATGTGGGAGCCAGAGTGGAGGGAAGGAGCGTAGGAGATGGGATAACCCTTGCAGACGACGGCATCAGTTACTCATAGGCAGAAATTCACTCTGGAGACTTTTCAGGGAGGCAAAAAGTTCTCTAGGGTATGATACGAAACATTAGCCAGGCAAGGAGGGAGGAGAATGAAAGGGAGACAGACGGTAGAACACAAAGAGAGCCCGAGTGCAATGGTTTGGAGACCTACTTTCTCCAAATATCAGAGAGAAAGGGAAAAGACAGCAGAGACAGCAGAGGCAGGGGTTCGCCTCCACGCCTCCAGGACCAGAGAATGCTACTGCACCCCCCGGAGGAGGATGGCTGCAGGCTCTGCTGGGAAGCTGGGGAAGTGGGCACCAGATTCTAAATATCTCCCGAGAGGTGATCTCACAGAACAGCCACGTGGGTGCATGTACTGTTCTCTCACCCACAGACTGCCCACCGCTTTGTGGTTAACCTGGATTGTGCAGCTTCCAGAAAGCCAAGTACAACTTCGGAGCTCATAATTTAGCACTATTTTTTTTTAATCCAAATCCCTTCTTACACGATTATTTTTTGGTCTTCAAACAAAATTGGCATATTATTAGTTGTAAATTCTTAAGACTGTGGGCACTGAATTTGGAGACCTTCGTTAACTCCTGGTACTGCTAAGAGTGTCCCCGAGGAAGTCTGTAAAGCTTAGCCTCAACCACTTGTGTGATAAATGGAAAGGGTCGTAATGAGATTTAAAAGACATGATATAATTACATGCTAAGAAATGTAGCTGAATAATGCCTGCATCTCCTTCTGCAGCAGACATCCTGAAGATGAGACAGATAGACAGATGGACAGAGAGGAGGGCACCACTTCTCTTGGCCAGCCCACCGGCAGATGGGGCAGGATGGAGCAGGATGGAGTACACCCATCTGCAGGATGGCACCCCCATCATCTTCTACCCTGTGATGAAGTCAGGCACATTCTAGGGAAATCCCTCTGAGCCATCCATTGTCAATGAGGTAAGGAACCACCTGTAACCTTTTCTCAAATGGAGTGAACACGCTGGGTGCAGACACTTTAGATGTGACCATGATAAATTAGCAGTGGGAAAATGCCGTCTCTTTAATATTGCAATTTCTTTATTCAGGGAAAAAACAAATGAAAATAAACCAAACTGGGGCCTCTCTCCTCCATTTGGTTCAATCCCAAACCAAGGCCCAATAGCTAATTTTGTTTGTTAGCCTCTTTGTTCACTAATTAGTAATTATGAACAGCTGGAGAGTGAATTACTCACCTTGAGAAGAGGGAATTGTGGGCTCAAGAGAGATGTCACTTAGGGAGAAAAGAAGAACCTCTCCAGATACAAGATGAACCAAACAAAACAAGCCCCAAATTAGACACATCTTTAGGAGGGCCCAGAAAAGCAAACGCAGCTTTATTTGCCTCCGTGTGGCCAACATGCCGCCCCCTGGTTTCTGGGTAGCTCCACTCTCTAGTATCTACTTTCATCAGGAAACAGAAATACCAGCTGCCTCGAAGCAAGGTGATTCTCCTGTTATTTTAGACTGTCTTGAAACCAGGGAGTTTCAGCAGGGGAACAGCAGGTTATTCTGGCTGGAACAGCAAATCTCATCTTGAAAATAAGGAAAGCCCTGATTCTAATCTTGTCCAATTTGGGTTCTAGTCACTAAGTGAAACATAAAAACCCACAGATCATTGTGTATATTGCAAAGATAGCTTCTGACATGCAGGCAAACGGCGTTGTTTTAAAGGCCCCATGAAGAGGATGGAAGGATGGGCAGATGCTGCAACCTTGAGGAGTGGAAGGAAAGGATGGAGCAGCGTTCTCAGATGGGCAAGGCATGGGCTCTGCGTATGACACAGTCTCTGTACATACCATCCTGGGCCCCTGGGCCAGCAACACAATCTCTGCTTCAACGGCCCCATCTGTAGAGTGGGAATGTCAGTACTAGGGAAATGAAATGCATATAAGATATTTATATGGCAGAACCTCCACAGTTGACCACTTCCTTAAGTTGACCTAATTTTCCTAGACTGGACATGCACCACATGTGTGTATCAGTACCATAGGCCTAGTTGTGTATGTTGACCACCTCCATGTGTTGACCAGTTACAGTCCCTTAGAGGTCCTACTGTATAGCTGGGGAGAGGCAACCAGATGACCAGTCCAGCCCCTGCCTAAAGAAGGTAAGAATTTATGATTCTCATTTACAGAGGAGGCAACCAAGTCCACAGGTCAGGGTCAGATAGCTAGTCATGGTGTACAACAGAAATGGGTCACCTGCCTCTTTCTGCCTCACCAGAATGCCCCCCAGCAATGTGCCCCTATTATTTTAGACCTTCCTTAACTTGACCTGATACACACATGTGCATGTCCAGTCTAGGAAAATTAGGTCAACTTAAGGAACTGCGGAGGTTCGGCTGTACTTGATATCTTATATGCATTTCATTTCCCCTGTACTGACAATAATGCACTGGGAGACCAGAATGAGAGGTGTCCCTCCCGCCAGCCTTCAGCAGGGCAGGGCCTGGGGAGGCTGACACACCCAGGCCTGTGCCTGCCTCACCCCTTTACCTAGGACACATGGGAACAACTCCGTGGGTCTAACGTGAGAATGTTGAGAAGCTCTGCTGCACACCATTCTGCATTTTGATACATATTCTGGATAACTCTGCACTTTCCAACTTAACTTAAAAGAGTCAGGACAGTGGCAGTTTGGCCACATCCTTTTAGGGATGGTGAGAAAGAAGGTCAGAACACTACTGTGTCACTGAGGTGCACAATAAATGAGGAGCTGATACCATTCCCAACCGTAGCTTACAGGCCTTTTCAACTTTCACACTTGTCCCTAAGTCCCTGCATCTCCTTTCTCAGGATCCTGATCTAGACCCCACAGGTGGGCTCCATCTGGACCCCGTATACTTCCTGACTGGGAAGCTAAGGGAAGACTGAGCCACCACACAGGGTAATTGGTGCACCTGCCTAATGGTCTGCAGGGCAGTGCAGGTTCAATTCAATTTGATTCAATTTAACTAAATGAATTCAATCAGCCCCATTTATCCAGCGTCCAACTGAATGCAACGTCTCACCCTGGTTCCTAGGGGCGGGGGCTGGGAGGAGTGGGTGGGGCAAATGCAAGTAGCAGCGTCAGGCCTTCCAGGAGCTCATAGGAAGGAGGCCGACAGCCACAGCGACACGGAGGTCTCTCAAGTCATTACCACGGGCACGGCGGCTGGATAACTCAGTGTTGTACCCTGTGCACTGTGGGGTGCTCAGCAGCAGCCCCAGCCACTATGCGCTAAGATGCCAATAGTGGAACCCTTCAGGTTGTGACAAACTCCATACATTGCCAAGTGTGTCTTAGAGGGACAAAACTGCCTCCATTGCAAACCACAGCTGTCATATGAGGCTCAGTATCATTGGTTCCACAAAAGAGGTATAAACCAAGTCTTAGATGGTGAAGAAGCAATGACCAGGGCAGACTCCATAGGGAAAGTGACATTCAGGCTGAGCCCACAAGAGCAAATGGAGTCTTGACAGGTATTTCTGTCTTAATAAGGTAAAGGCACAGCAGCAGGAAATAATAGGTCCCAGAGTCAAGCGACTTGTCACAACTGCAGGCTACAAAGAGCTTCTGGAAATACTTAGTGACCAGTGCAGCACCTACCAACTCGAAAGGCCCTAGGAGCAGCTTTAGATGCCGGAATGTGGGGAGATGAGAGGCCCAGGTGGGGTGAGGGGTCCTACTTGGGACTCAGGCAGCTGAAAGTTCTCAGTATATTCACAACCACTACGGCTATGCCCTTACAAATCGGTGAGTCCCAGCCTGTTCCACCCCTCTGGAGGAGGACAGATCCCAGACTGCAATCCACGCTTGGTCTCAAAGGAAAGCTTAAGACAGCCCTGAACTTAACAATGTTGAAAACCCCTTTCCTGTCCAATAGTCTGTGGTAAGTATGGCAAATATTGTAGGGCAAGGGGAGCAGAGCTAGTTTTGCTGGTGTAAGTTTGACATCAACTTTACAGACTGTTACAGTCCTTGGGCCGGTCCTCCACCCCCATACCAGCCCACACCACACCTCCAGGATTTAGCTTCATTGCTTTCAAGTTCCTCAGCGCTGAAGTACAAACTGAGGTCATATTGATCTTGCCAAAACAGGATCTAAAGTCAGAAGGTAACCACTAGCTCTGAGCCTGGAAGGTGGGGAGCAGCTTGGGAAGAGAGCATGGAACCAGAAGTCAAGACCAGCCTTGCTGTGTCGGGAGAAAGCAGTGGCAGGTGTCAGGAGCTGGCTGGATGAGTCCAGTCGTGCCCCTGTGCACTGCACTCAATGCATTCTCTTGCTGTGCTCAGGAAACTCAGACTGTAATCCACCCTTTGGGCAGGAGTGTTGTGCCCTTCCTGGTGGCCAGGAGAAGGAAATGGACACATTTCTGGTCTCCTCTATAATACGGGACCACCCTGGGGCCTGACCAGAAACACACTCCCATCAAGCCCAAAAACAGCGAGGGAAGCACATTCCAAGAAGACATTTCTCTCTCTCTTGGGTCTCAGAGAAGGGATTCAACTCAGCTGCTGGCTAGATTCTCTGCCCTTTTCTACAACTTTCTCCCATTTCTCCCAGCATCTCCCCAGTGGCTGCAGCTGCAGATGAGGCCAAAGCTAGATGGTTTGCTTACTCTTCTAAAGAAAGATTTGGCTTATCACAGCTCCAAGCAGGCGTCTGGAGAACGACCTGAGACACCGGTGGAAACACAGAGCTGCGTGCACAGCCTTTTGCTCCCCAGTCCCTGCTGTGCTGTGTCTCTGGGGGCTCTTGAGACAGGCTCGGGCAAGGACAGCAGGACATGAGGGTGCTGCAGTTTTGAGGGACAGTATCGGGGAGGGCCTCTGGCAGCTTAAATGTGCAAGCCCATGCCAAAGGTAGGGCTTCCTCTGGGTTAGGAGCTTCTGGAAAGCAGATTCCATCTAATCCTTCCCAACAACCCTTCATCACTTCCCCATCTGCATTTGGAAGTAGCCTTCCAGCTCCACCTTCTTCACCTGGCTCCCGGACCCCCACAAAGATCATGTGGCAGGCATCTATCTCCAGACTCTTTCCTTTAACCTCCATGAACACAGTTGCCAGATTAATCACGCCAAAATATGACTAGCATTTTATACTACCTTTCCTGCCATACTCAGAAAGCCCCTGCTGCCAACAGCATGACAGTGAAGCACTGTAACCCAGCATTTGGGACAAGAGGTATAGTTCCTGCATTCTGACCTCTGCCTCAGCTGAGCCATCTAATCACATTCCCCAGTGTCTGGGCACCTCCCACCCTGCATGGCCTCCTCTTCTAACCTTGCTCAGATCTCCAGCATATGGCATGGTGCCACTTCCTCCAGGAAGCCCTCCAAACCAAAGCACCCTTCCTGAGCCTCCATTTCACTTTGGGCACCCAGCAAATTCAAGAGTACAGGCTCCTGGCCCACCTCCTCCATTGGGGCTGCTGGACTTTGACTTGATTGTTGCAGACCCTGGAAGTTTCCTCCCACTCTTCCTCCTAATGCAGGGAGCCCCAGTGCTGCTGAGGCTGAGAGGCGAGCAGAGCACTCCTCTTCCCAGCTGCTCCAGGCCCTAGAGCCGAATATGGCAGGGCCATGTGCCAGGAGAGTAATCCAGGCTGCAAAGTAGAAATGTTCTTCTACTTTGGGACAAGTAGGGCACAGTAGCAGGGCCACGTACATACAGTGCACACCCTGCCACAGGCTCTGTGGGATTCAGAAGTTCCCAAAACCAAAGGGCCCTGCTCCCCCATCTGAGCTAGGCCTTAAGAGGCTGTAGAGTGGGCCAGTACCTCTGCACAGCCCACTATCTCTCCCCCATGAGGTCCCACCCAGGGTTCGGCTTGATGCCTCCTGCACTAGGACAACAGCCTTCAGTGCCCTAGCCAGAATGGTCAGGTCCTCCTTGAAACTCCTGCCATCTGCCTGGCCCCTGTGCAGATTTGACAGGTGACCTCCCCAGTACACTGCCTTCCTCAGCACATGGCAGGTGCTCAACCAAGATTATTTTAAGGACTGTGGTCTTTCTTACAAAAACAACCTATCAATCTCTTTTGTGAATGCTTTACATATTGAGAATGCATTTATCCTGCAGGGTCTTATTGGGTCCTTACCACTGCTCTGAGAAAAACAGTGACATACTACCACCCAGTTGTGTAGGTGGGTAACACTGAGGTTCAAGGATGCCATTTGCCTTTGAGAGTCTGCATCACAAACACAGGGTAGGCAGGGTGAGTCCTGAACTAGTTCTCTTCCCCAGACACTCATCTGTCCACAGAATCTATTTCCCCCCGACAATCCTGTGCTTATTCAGCGGTCCTTGGGGATAACAACCATCTCCCTTCCAAGATGAGAAGCAGGGCAATTACAGGCACAGGCAGGATAAAGGTAGCAAGACAGAATTCACCTGCCACATCTTGTGAAGGTCTTCAAACCTCACCGTGTTTCACTAAATCTTCCTGCAACCCACGCACATCAAATGCAGGCAGCTTATTTTAAATGATTGATGAAGACTTTTTTTTTAACATAAGAATTTAATTACAGTGTAACTGCATTTCCAGAGAGTCTGTCAACTGAGGTCTCACCATATAGACTTCTGGCAACCTTAGGCAGCTGAGGAGACTTCTTCAACTGAGCAGAAAAGAGGGATAGGGTGACAGAGCCTCTTGCCAAAGTCCCACAGAACAGGTCTGAGACATTATTAAACCTGATGCTGCCCTAAACTCTCTTTCTTCTCACCTGCAGAGTCAAATGGAAGCACAGGAGGGCAATTCTGCAGCTCTGGGGACACGAGTGATCGTGCTGCATTTGGGTGAAAGGCAGATGTTTCAACCAACACATTTCAAAATCAGGCCACAGGGAACAGGGCAGGTTACTTAGGTCTCATGTGCTGTGGGGACAGAAAACCTGATGAGAACTGACAAGCCCTAAATCCTGCTTTTGTTCTCAGGCCTTTGCAGAGCATCTTCCTTGCTCTAGTTTCCTTGTAGGATAATTTCTGAACCCAAGGCCTTGGGAGAAGTGGTGGGAGTATATTTGGAAGTAGAGGTGGGGAAAAGGGCTGTCCAGGGACTGCAGGTCCTACATGGAAGGAAACATGTTCTCCTGATGCCAAGCCAGGACAGAAATGCTCACGCTGTTTTCTATTCTGTGGCATTTTAGACACAAAACCAAATGAATTGATCACTGCAGACACATTCCCAAGAAAGCACAAACGAGAAAGAAGGCACTAGAAATAATCAGTCCCTCCAGGACCGGCCTCTCCTTCCACCTCATCTTCCCTCATTTCTTGCATCAGCCACCTGTGGGGAGAGGAAGGGCAGCCCCAGGGAGTAAGTGGCTCACCTATCACCACCAGACCACCTCGAAGGCCAGGAAATGGCCATGAGGATTGCTGGCTTGTTTACTCTGGGGCCACGGCAGAGGCAAGGTAAAGGAAGGTGCTATTGGACATCAGAGGCGGGGTGGGGGCTGACCTCAGAGCAGTGGGCAAGGCAGAATTAGAGCTGTGGCAATTTTTCCCCCATGCCCTAAGAGGATGTCTGGCAGTGCCTGGAGACATGTTTGGTTGTCACAACTAGGGAAGGAGTGCTGCTGCTAGCATCTAGTGGGTAGAGGCCAGGGATGCTGCTAAATACCCTACGATGCACAGGGCAGCCCCTAGCAACAAATAATTATCCACCCCAAATGTCAGCAGGGCCAAGTTGGAAAAGCTTCAGTTACTAATAGAACATCTGAAAGAGTTCATTTAGCATCTGCCTTCAGAAAGCCCCCGAGGGAACAGACAAGAGGGCCCAGCTGGACCAATGGCAAAGCCACTCCAAGACAGGCTTCACTTTGGAATATGAACAAGGACTGCCTCACAGAGGGGTGATGGAAGGGCTCCATTATACCTGGATGAGCCAATAGGTTCTGCCAAGAAGACCAGAGAGGAACTCTTTAGTCAGGTGGAAGAATGAACCAGGTGACCTCTATGGTCTTTCTGACTTAGAAGATGCTGGTATCCAATAAGAAGACAGTTTATGAGCCCAGGATGTGGGGGATGCCCACTACAGGGGGCAGGGCTCAGAAGCTTGGAAAGGAGGTCTTAACAATTTAGTACAATAACAGCTGAGCCTGCAGGGAGCCTCTGCTGCCCATTTAGAGGGTGTCCAGCCACTGGGCATTTGGGCTACTTGACTCATTAACATAATTGGCCATGCAGCCTGGCACAGCTCCTGTTTTCCAATATTGTGGGGACATTCAGCCCCCATCTCTCCCTGATCCTCCTCTTCTGCTGCCTAAAAGTTGTAGTGATTAAGGGCATGCACTCTAGAGCCAGACTGCTTGGTTCAGATCCCAGTGCAGCCACAGACTATTGGTGTGGGTTTGGGCAAGTTCTATGACTTACTTAGTGCCTTGACTTCCTCATGCATAAAATGGGATCATCACAGCGTTCTACTTCACAGAGTTGCCATGAGGTAAGGCATTCAGCACAGTGTCTGCCACAGCATGACCACTCTATCAAAGCTGATTATTATTAATATTATGAAAACCTATCCCTGGGGAAGGTCCATCAGGAACACCTCTCAGCCGTGGATCCTCAACTGATGGAAGTGAGTTGGGGGCTCTGTCTCACACTGTGCGGTGGGAACAGGCAGGCACAGCAACGAGGAAGCCTTCCTAGTCACCCAAAAGGATGTTATTAGAAGGAAAGGGGCCCTTTCTCACTAGAGTTGTGCAGACAAGCCACTGAGTGAACAGTCCTGATTCCTAAGATGAATGTCATAGCCAGAGAGCCCAGAAGGGATTCTGAAACCCGTGAACCCTTTCTCTTTGCTCCTGTGCTCCTCTCTGTAACCACCACATCAACACACGCTAATTCATGGAAGATTATTCTCCTTTCCTCCCAAAGACTAAGTAAATCACAAATCCCCAAACTCCCAGGCAGGCTGAACATTTCCTGCACACCTACCCTATGCAGAGTCCTCTCCACAGGGCTCCACGTGCCAGGCACTGTGCAAGGCATTGCCACCTTACCCCAATCCTAGGCCCATTCTATGAGTGAGGAAGCAGAAGTTCCATAGAGCTTCTCAAGGGCAGAGCAGGGATATAAAGCCAAATCCCTGGGTCAACTGCAGGGCTCTTCCCTCCTTCACAGTACCCCCCTCCTGGGTCCAGGCCTTGCACACCCACAGAAGTGCCAAATATGGGCTAAAATTCCAGAGAGGGGGAGGGCAGAACAGAGGTGCGGGGAATCTTCCCTTCTCTGCATGTTGGACTCTCAACTCAAAATGCCTCTAGTCTAGGAGAGTCAGGCGTTTGCTTATAAAATGTTTATTCTATGCAAGCCCTTCCATTTTTCTCAACTTTTTTTTTTAAATTCTTTCATATTGCTCCTGCTATATCAATCACTTCAGTGTATCAGTCTTGGGCAAGAATTTATGAAGACCCGAAAGTCAATCACAGCATCAGCTAAAATAAATAAATGGGACCTCGTCCAGGTAAAAAGTTTCTGTGCAGCTAAGAACACTATCAACAAAGCAAAGGGATAACCTTCAGAGTAGGAGAAGATATTTGCATGCTGCGAATCTGACAAAGGACTAATAACCAGAATCTACAAAGAACTTAAGCAATTCAACAAAAAAAGAACAAACAACCCTATTAAAATCTAGGCAAGGGACATGAATAGAATCTTTTCTTCTGAGGACACATGAATGGCCAACAAACTCATGAAAAAATGCTTATTGTCTCCAATTATGAGAGAAATCTGAATCAATTTCTAAGAGATAATTCCAGTTGAGACAATATTAAAGAATTTCTCTTATATATTTTTGAAATGTCACATATAGTTACAACCTGACCCAAACTACTTCCATATCCCCAAGCTGCCAGGAGCCACTTTGCAGACCAAGTTTCAGCTCACATAGGGCTTTGGAGCTTTGTCCTGGTCATATCTTCATCCTAATGGCATTTTCATGTTTTACCCTGGCAATGTTTTCCTAGTCCATGAAACCATGCTATTAAAGCAAACCAATCCTGCATCCTTGTCTAGGGTGCTAAATGACAGTGTGACCTTGAGTAGGTCACCGTCCTGTCTTTGGGCCTCTGCTGC
Source organism: Arctocebus calabarensis (assembly GCA_963573935.1). Classification (NCBI taxonomy): domain Eukaryota; kingdom Metazoa; phylum Chordata; class Mammalia; order Primates; family Lorisidae; genus Arctocebus; species Arctocebus calabarensis. The sequence continues at coordinate 14,094 of CAUYON010093669.1, read as the reverse complement.
TCCATCTGATAGAGGAGGGATTTGGTAAGATAACCCACAGCCTTTTCTGGGGCCACCATCTCTCAACTCAGTGTAGAACAGATGGCAGCCATATTCTTTGCTGATCTGGGCTAACTGAACTCCAAAGTATAATACCCCAAGTGGAATTCCATGATGGGGACATTTAGGAATCAGTTCATGTCCAAGGAGGCCCTTTCCTGCTGTACTCTGAATGCTGACACCACAGGGTCATATCTGCCCTCCTCCCTGCTTTATTCCTGGGAAGTCCAGGCAAGAGAGAGCTGGAGAACTACTACTTTCCTGATGCCACCTGGCTCCTGAGAAAGAATCTTCCCCTGAGACATTCCCAGCTCCTTCTCCAGGGCACCCCACGCTCTGGGTCCCTCTGGGAGAAAGCTTAAAGTGTGGCAGCAGACGGAAGCCATGAGTTTATATTGGGCATGCCAAACATTCTCTGGACGATTCTAAACATAACCAGGCCTTAATATAGTGCCTCTTCCCGTGCTGACGATATGAAATCCACACTTGAAATCCTTGCCCACCCGGCTCATGAGCCCCGTTCCCTTGAGGAGACTATTTGTAGCCCTAAACCAGGTGCTTCAGCTTAATGAGAAGACACCCAAAAAACGCCAACGGGAAAGGGGGTTCTTACATATGCCAATCAAATCCATGTTTGGATTATCTGACTAAGTTACTGAGAAGCTGCGTGACTCAGTCGTAGGCTGGAAACCATTGGGAAGTCCCCCACACATCGGACTCATAGGACCTAGATCCTGGTGGCCAGGGCTGAGGACTGCCCACCTGGCCCTGGGTGAGAGGAGGGTGTGTACCTGCTTTCTTTGGGGTGCGCAGAGGCCTTGGCTGGCCCATTCTCCACAGCTGGGGCCATCCTGCTGGATGTCTCCCACTCTCACTGCTGTTTCTAAGTACAAGCTTTTCTACAGTAGACCTCATAGAGTCCCCAACTGGCATAGGCTCCCTGGACAGATCTCCAGGCACTTTTTAACAGCCCTGTGAGACCAGCTCCAGGGCAAAGTCCTAGTATGAGGTCTGATGACCCCGGCCATGTGCACAGCCCTCTGGAGGAGGGAGAGAGGGCAAGCTCTGGGTCTGAGATCTGCTTCTAAGTTAGGAACCTGTCCTCCTGCAGAAGATGACCAGGGACATCACCGGGCAGGTCTGGCCCAGTGTCTGAAGTTCAGGCATAACTCAAGGAAAAAGAATGGGGCCTGACCACATGGATAGGGCACAGAGGACTGATCTGGACGGCAAACCCTCCCAGGAATTTCATAGGCAAAAGTTGTGACATCAGCCTCCATGGGTCCTGGTTCCTATCTCTGGGGCTCTCCGAGCCCTGGGCGACCACCCTATGAGCCTGCTAAATTCTGTGATTCTCAGCTGCACTCAGGACTTCTCTGCAAGCTTCTCGTGAACTCACAGGTACACACGTGGAACCTGACTTCCCTTCTGCGTCCACCTCCAAAAAGGCTAAGCTTAGGCAGCAGTTGATGGCTCACAGAGTTGTCTGTTAAATGGAATGAAATACCCAGTTCTGCAGCTGTGCCCAGCACAAGTACTCAGGGCAAATGCAAAGGAAATGGTCTGTAGGACAGGTAAGCACCGGTGCTGGCAAATCATACTTAGGTCATTCTGCACTGAGACATGTGGGAAAAGTGCAGAGTTGGTGGAGAGGTGAGACAGAGCACATTTCAATCATTCATTCATTTGGACACCAGGTTCATGTATCCCTGGGGTACTACAAAGAGGAAAGGTTGCTGCCCTTGAGGAACATAGAGGAACAAAGAATAACAAGGCCAGAGACAGGCTGAGATTGGAATAGGACTCTGCAGAGGAAAGGGGCCCACTCACTGGAAGGGTCGGCCGTATTGAGTCCCGGCAATTCTGTGGCACTAGCTAGAGGAAGGGGGAGACACCAAGCAAAAACTGTGTAGGCGAGATGACTCAGGTCACAGTGCTCCCAGCATAGCCCCTGAGGCCAGCAGGGACCTGACTGCCACATACACACTGTGTTGTGTATATTTGAGCACATGTTGCTTCATGTTTGTCTGAAGCAGATACAAAAAAATCAAGGTTTACTGTCCAACTCATTCTACTCTGATTTCTAAATGTTACCATTTAAGGCCTTCTCATCACCCACTGCTGAGCCTTGTGGACACCTGCACTCTGTCAGGTGGAAGAAGAGGAGGGAGTCACTCTCCACGTGTGGCAGGCCAGTGACTGCATCCAAGATGCTGCAAAGTACCTGACTGAGCCATGGCCATCTGACACATGCCCAACATCTTGTCCTGGTGCCCAAAATTTTAAAAATAGCAAGTCCATTGTCCCAAAGCTCCAGACAGTGAACACATTCCCTCTAGGACCTGTGAGATGTGAGTTTGTCCCAGAGGAAGGGGGTCGAATATAGTCCTGCCCACACATGCGGATGCACAGATAGACGCAGAGACGTGCCACACGCACAAACACACGCAAACTCCATAGACGCAGAGACGTGCCACGCGCACAAACACACGCAAACTCCATAGATGCAGACATGCCACGCGCACAAACACGCAAACTCCATAGACGCAGAGACGTGCCACGCGCACAAACACGCAAACTCCATAGACGCAGAGACGTGCTACGCGCACACACACAAATTCCATAGACGCAGAGACGTGCCACGCGCACAAACACACAAACTCCATAGACGCGGAGACGTGCCACGCGCACAAACAAACTCCATAGACGCGGAGACGTGCCACGCGCACAAACACACGCAAACTCCATAGACGCAGAGACGTGCTACGCGCACAAACACGCAAACTCCATAGACGCGGAGACGTGCCACGCGCACAAACACGCAAACTCCATAGACACGGAGACGTGCCACGCGCACAGACACGCAAACTCCATAGACGCGGAGACGTGCCACGCGCACAAACACACGCAAACTCCATAGACGCGGAGATGTGCCACGCGCACAAACACGCAAACTCCATAGACACGGAGACGTGCCACGCGCACAAACACGCAAACTCCATAGACGCGGAGACGTGCCACGCGCACAAACACACGCAAACTCCATAGACACGGAGATGTGCCACGCGCACAAACACGCAAACTCCATAGATGCAGAGACGTGCCACGCGCACAAACACACGCAAACTCCAGGCTTCCTCAGCTCCGCCCACAGACAGCCAAGCCAGGCTCTCACCTGACAAGGGAGCCAAGTGTTGGCAAGGTTTTTGGAAAGGCTGGGGCTCCCTGGTAAGCTCTGAGGCGGCGGCAGCGACTCTCAGAGACAGGCTGTGCATCTTAAGCACATCTCTCCCGACTGCCACCCTGTGTCCTGAGTCCCTTCACAGACTGGGTGGGTGTCAGAGGCAACTACTGGGGGTTTCATGTAGCTGGGGCTGGGCCCTGGCCAGGGAGTGCAGGTGGGGGCGAGTTGGTTTAGAATTTGGCCCAGGGAAAAAAATGGAAAATTCCATGAAAGTTCAAACGCATAAGCATTGAACTTACTCCTTTTTAGGATATCATGGACAGAAGATCAAGGCTGAATAACACAACCCAACCTGTTTAGTCACCTCTGGGTCATTTTGAAATTAACTATTTCTAGTAGCCAGCCTAATCTAACTTTCAGGGAGAGTAGTGGACAAATTGCAATTAAAAGCCAAAAAGTGTACATATACCACAATTTATTGCTCCACTTACGGGGGCACTTGGGTTTCTTCCATGACTTGGCTATTACGAATTGAGCTACAATGAATAATCTGGTGCAAATATCTTTTTTGCAAAGTGATTTTTAGTTTTTTGGATATACTCCTAATAAAGGAATTGCAGGATCCAACGGCAGGTCAATTTTCAGGTCCCTGAGTGTTCTCCAAACTTGTATGTATACCATGGAATACTATAGAGCCTTAAAAAAGATGAAGCCTTTACCTCTTTTATGTGTATATGGAGTGATCTGGAACATATTCTCCTGAGTAAAATGTCTCAAGAATAGAGGAAAAAGTATCCAGTGTACTCAGTACTTCTATGAAACCTACTTATATTTACTTACACTTTGTTATGAAAGATAGAACACACTATAGCCCAGGGTGAAGGAGAGAAATGGAGTGGGAAGGGGGGGGTTGGAGGTTTGACAGAGGGAGAGTGAAAGGCGGTACCACACCTATGGAGCATATGACAAGGTACAAGTCAAATCTGTCAAATGTAGAACGTAGATGTTTTGGTACAATAATCAAGTAAATGAGGTGAAAGCTATGCTGATTGGTTTGATCTAACCACATCAGATTGTATAAAAAAAATCAGCACACTGTACCCCACATGTCCATGAATGTATTCATGATCTATATGTATCTGACTTAATAAAAAAGAAAAAAGCCAAAAGGCACCTTGTAATGAAGAGCACAGCCTTCAAGTTCCAGCACATGGTTACAAACCAGCCTTGCCACTTTCTGGCTGAGATTTTAAGGAAGTTACTTAACCACTCTGTGCCTCAGTTTCAACATCTGAAATGCGGATGTTAACAGGATCTAATTTTTAGGGTTATTTGTAAAGGTTACTGATGTGTAATAAAGCATTTGGTACTTAACTGAGCATTTACACTATTAAAATGCTTGGGAACTGATTGGTTAAGAGCCACCGTCCTGTGTCCCCCAAGCATCTGCCATCCCCTTGGCCTTTCCTCCAGGGCCCCAATACCTCTCTGTGATCTGGCTGCTCAGAGGTTAATGCTGGCAGAGGATGGAGCTGCCTGAACATGCAGTGGCCCTGGTGCCACAGTCCGGCTCCCTGTCTGAATGTCCCTCACGCCAGACACTCACAGTGTGCCCAGTACACTCTGCAAGCACTTTTCAACCCCTCATCCTATTCTCAGTGGGACTGAGCCCTCTAATGGACTTCAGAGGTTCCTGCCAATGACAAGGGGCTTTCTCCTGGCTCCGCCTGCTCATGCACCCCCTCTCCAGATCACTCAACCCCAGAGACAGAGCGCTCTCAGCCAGAGAATTTGACCTTGTGTGATCCTCAGCTTCCTTTCTAAGCTAGAGATGTTTGGGAAAGGCAGGGATGGATGTCTACACTTCTGTGAAGCTAGGAAAACCCCAAGGTTAGTCTCTGAGGACTGCAGCATGTGCTCATCCAAGTAAATGTTTCTTAAAGAAACAGGAGTTGGACCCATCTACTTCCACCACCACCAGGTACCCTCTGCCCTCCCCTGGCTTGCTAGTGCTGTCTTGACTGAAAAACCAGGCAAGGTCAAGTATGATACCGAAGTCAAAAGACACCACCTTGACTCCCACCCCTGCTGCCATTCGCTGGGTGTCATTTTGGCGTGATGCGGGACTGACACAGGGAGAGAGCCCTGGGGCCAGGGATGCATCTTCACAGGCACTTGGTGTGATAAGCATGCAAAGAAATTAATTCCATATAAAAGTTAAAAGAGACTTGCTTGGTCCATGGATTTGTAATGAAGACACAGCCAAGAAAAGAAGAGAGAGAAGGGAGAGACTGGGATGAGGGCACCAGGCACAATCTTCCCTCTATTTTTAGGGTTATTTATAAATGTTACTGATGTGTAATAAAGCATTTGGTACTTAACTGAGCATTTACACTATTAAAATGCTTGGGAACTGATTGGTTAAGAGCCACCGCCCTGTGTCCCCCAAGCATCTTCCACCCCCTTGGCCTGGGGGGGTAAGAGAACGCGGAGCTTCATAAAGATGCTAAGAAAACACAGAGAGGTAACTGCTCAGAAGCCTGAAGGACATGTTCAAAAACAACCCTTTCCTTTGCCACATCATTCCATTTAACATGCTGGCCATTTTCAACTTACCGCACAAACTTCCTTCACCTGGGACCATCACAGGTAAACTCCCTAATCGTGGTAACAAGGAGCCTTGAGAGCATGACTCACAAAATCTCAAGAAGACATTATAGGGAAAAAATGATATCCTGGGACATCAAGAAATTCTGAACTGCAGAATTTCTTCAGTAACCTAATTCCATTTTCAAGGCAGGGGTTCTCCTTAAATTTTCTGCCTGGGGGAACTAGAGATTTTCAAACAATCACTGTCAGATCAACTTGGGAGTATGTGAGGGAGGTGCTGGTTTTCGCTCCTTTCAGTGCGAGAACCAAACTGGTTATTACCTTAGGCAGGAGAAGAGATATCGTTATATTCAAAAAGTAATTTACTCCTACAGTCAAAGTAAACTGACCCTTGTTTGGCTGGCAGGTGTCTCTGAGCCATGGCCCTTTGCAGTTTGCTGCTCTTTTTCATACGAAGAGCTCCTTCTCCAGCGAGTTGCCAAGCCATTTCCCCACTGCCGTGTAAAATAGCAGCTCAAGATCCATCTTTCCCAAGAAGCATTATCTAATTAACACTATAGATTCTGCAACCCACCAATTAATGTTCCTAGCCCACACCCCCATGTATGGTACTGCCGTCATGACAGCGCAGAGGCTGCCCCCCCCCTCCCCCCCGGCCAGGGCTCTGCTGTTAGTGCTGCTGCTAGACGTAAACCTCAGTTATAATTTTTATAACTATGTCCCAGCCATCACATAGGACATACTCATAATAAAAGATTTTATTTGCTGTTTATCTGAAATTCAAATCTAGCTGGCTATCTTAGGTTTTGGTTTTGATCTGCTGTTTTTTGTTAGTTTGTTAAATCTGGCAACCCTATCTGCTTCCCATCTTCCTTGCTTAGACATCAGAAAAACAAAAGAAAAAGGTCTGAGAGCAGCTTACAGAGGTCACAAAGCCCATGTACAACACTGTCTCCAAAGGAGAGACTTTAAACTTCACCTAGTCATTACACACCCAATTTTAGCAAGCTTTGTGGCAGATGACCGGTACTAAACTAGAAAGAATGTCAGGCGTCAGTGCAGAGAGGAAGAAGGTTGCACAGAGCAAGCCCTGACCTAGGATCAGAGCACACGGCTTCTAGTCCCACCATCTCCTGCACAGCCACGTGGTCTTTGCCAGGTTGCTTAGCTCTTGAAAGGTTTAGTTCGTTTCTCTTTTAATCAACAAATTAAAAATGATGCTATCTAACCTGCACAGTTGATGTAAGGATTAAATAATAAAATGATACATATGTAAAGTGCTAAAAAAAATGTAGATGCTTGTTATTACAAAGGGATACACTGACAAGAGGAAGAAAAAGCCATCTTCAATGTCACTGCTAGGATGGGGAGAACCTATAGAAATCAAACACAAGAGCTCACTCACAAAGACAGTCCTCCAGACTGACTTGATGTAAGAGCAAAGAAGCCTGTATGTGCATCTCAATAAAACAGAGGTGTTACAGTGGTCCACTAGAGCACTGATCTTCCAAATAACAGCTCTAAAGTATCCAGAAAAGATATAGTAAGAAGGTAAGAAAGCAGGGGAGGTTTTCATCCAGGTGAATCAATGTAGGCCTAGAGGCTTCAATATTTGACACAGCCCAGTCAAGAACCCTGAGAGTTGCTTTATAAAAACATATTGAGAGGACAGGCATCATGGTACCAGCCTGTTGGTCCCAGCTACTCGGAGGGTGATGTGTTGAAAATTACTTGAGCCCAGTAGTTCAAGTCCAGCCTGGGCAACACAGCGAGACCCTGTCTCAAAAAAAAAAAAAAAATGTATTGAGTATCTCAATGTGTCAGCACTATGCTCAGCATAACCACATTTATGAGCTTAGAAAGGAAAACCTCTTTGTTCAAAGCAACTGGCTATTATCCTAATAAATATCTGATCAAATAAAGCAGATGAATGGATCCCTATGGCGAATTTACAAAGCACTGGAAACAACACAAAGGACTCAGGCTGTTCTGTGGCTGGACTAACTCCCTTTCTGTTACAAGTGACAGCACAGGGCAGGGAAGAGGAGAGGTATCAGTTATGTGCGCAGTGGAAATCCAAACACAACTGCGCCACGCCTGAGGACACGGGCATGAGTTAGCAGGCTGGCCAGGGACGCTCCTACTGTCTTCCACCAAATGCTGCTGCTCCACGGAAAGAAGGGAAGACATTCCTGAAGATAATTTTTGAGTGGTTAATATTTCATGAATCATCATCCTTCTCTAATATTTGGAATAGTGTGTTTGGTTTTATTTCCTAACAATGGCTGGGCCCCCCTCACTGTCATGGTTGTAACCCCTGAGGGCGGGGGGAGACCTGCCTTAGCAGCATGGGATAAGCACCCCCTGCCAAGGATATCAATGAGCACTAAATACAGCTGCCAGCTGAACGGGGGTCTGGGATCCACCCTGAAGATGGGCCGGGATTCACCTATGTCAAGAGACAGTGAAGACGACAGACAGCACAGCCACCACCAGTAATGCTGACCCTCCAAGGTCAAGCCCAGTCGAACTCCTTATCAACCAATCAGTTACCCCCGCATGTGGGTCCATCACACAGTCATATACTGGTTCCAAACTTAGTTGAGGGTAGAGGAGCATCAAAGATGCTGACAGACATGGTCTTATCCTCAGGAAATTCATTTTCTAAACTAGAAGGTAAAACCCACAAAAGTGAGAAGGCAACTATAAACATGTCACAGAGACCTGTGGACAATGTCACAGTCAAGTAGGCTATGTAGGGGATGGCCTCCACGTGGGCACAGAGGCCTGTGGGGACCTACACGAGGCGCAAAGCCAGCAAAAACGTTGCCTTCCTGAGTGAAGATGCTATAGACTCTGAAATTTACGCTTACCAAGGCAGGGCCTCCCTTGGGCTAACTTGGAATCCTAAGGAAATTAGATCGAAAAGGACATCAGATAATTCAATTCCTCATTTGAACAGATGAAAAAGGAACAGGGCAAAAGGAAAAACAGTTATCATGTGCCAAGCTTATAGTATGTTATCTAATCCTCACAACATTCCAGGAGGTAGCTAGCAAAATCATTTTACAGATCACTTGCCAAAGTCACACAGCTAGTAGGTGGGGAGGAGATTGGACTCTAACCAATGTCCAGTCCTTTCCTGGATATTCAGAGCCAGCTCAGGTGAGGCTGGGAAGGGGCCCGAAGTGACAAAGGTAAGGCATGACACCTCCAGGCCCAGTCCTCCTGACCATGTCCATTGCACTTCTTACCTCACCTCTGCACCTCCACACATGGTCTTGTAGGTGACTAAAGCTGTGTTGCATTAAAAGGCTAAAGCAGGTGGCAGTTGGGGTGGGCGAATGGGGGTGGGAGGGAGACCCCAAGGCATAAATTAAAATATTGAGCATTTACCATGATCTCCTTCTTCAAGAACATTTCTGGCTCAGCGCCTGTAGCTCAGTGACTAGGGTGCCAGCCACATATACTGGAGGTGGCAGGTTTGAATCTAGCCCAGGCCTACCAAATGACAATGACAACTACAAACAAAAAATAGCCTAAAATAGCCAAAAAAAAATAGCCTGTCGTGGCAGGTGCCTGTAGTGCCAGCTACTTGGGAGGCTGAGGCAAGAGAATTGCTTAAGCCCAAGAGTTTGAGGTTGCTGTGAGGTCGAGGTCACACATTCGATCCATAGGGCGACAGCTTGAGACTCTGTCTCAAAAAAAGAAAAAGGAAATTTCTAATACAGATCAAAGCAATCCCATTTTACTACATTTCTAGGATTCCCTTGTTGCATCAAAACTTTGTTTGACTCAACTGTAGATAGAAATAAGGATGCCCCCCTACCACAGGCTTGGGTCCATATCTTGTTAGAGGCTTTACAGGTGGCTCTTGGGTTGTGTTTTAAAAGAATTGGTTTGATCAGAAATCATTTCCCAATGCTATACCCTGTTTACTTGTTTTTTCCTTTTGGACTAATAAAGATAATGCTGAGCCAGTTGGCATGGGTGTGAGGCCAAGAACTCTTATATTCTGCTGCTGTGAATTTAGAATTGGACCAGCTTTCTTTAAGGCTTTTGGGAGAAAGATAGCAAAAAGCATGACTTTCCACATATAAATCTCATAATAAGAATTCATCATCAGGATAAACGACTGCAAAAAGAGGTATATGTAGGATAAAACTACCATATATAAGCTCTGACAATTAAGTTCCTGAAGTTGTCACCATGCTCTTACATTGGCAGCACAGTACAAACAACTCAGTAACATTTCAGAACCTTGGTATATCAGTGTTTCACAGTTGGGTTTGGGGTGATATGTGCTGGTGTCTTTCTGAGTACCATTCATTATTGTTGTTGCATGTTTTGTGTGCTCTTGCAAGAATGCCAAGGCTTGAATTAGGGCAACAAACAAACATTTATAAATTTCTTGTTAAACTTGGCAAGAACGGAAGCGAAATCGGGGAATGTTAGTCCAAATTTATGGGGATAATGCTATGAAGAAAGTGGCAGTGTACAAATGGATTACATATTTTTTCAAAGGGAGAGAAAGTATCACTGAAGAAGAAAGGTCAGGGTGGCCAGTCGGGTGAAGAACTGATAAAAACATTACAAAAATTCATCAAATTGTGCGACAAAATCATTTGCTGACTGTGAGAAGCATAGCAGACCAAGCAAACATCAATAGAGAAATAGTTATGAAAATCTTAACTGATGGCTCTTGCATCACAATAATGCACCAGCTCACAGAGCACTGTCTATGAGGAACTTTTTAGCCAGTTAACAAATAACTGTATTGGGGAACTCTCTCTACTCACCTGGTCTGGTCCCCATTGACTTTTTTCTTTACCCAAAGATACAAGAAATATTGAAAGGAACATATTTTAATGATATTCAGGACATCAAGGGTAATATCATGACACCTGTGGTGGCTATTCCAGAAAAAGAGTTCCAAGATTGCTTTGAAGGATGGACTGGTGCTTAGCTTCCCAAGGTATCCTTAGTGACAATTAGCAAGGACGTATGCAGTGCTATATTTAGGATGAGTTCATGAACTTAATTGTCAGAGCCTGTATATTATATATAATTTTACATAATAAAGATATATATAGAGAGAGGTTGCCAAAAAAATGTGTATGCATTTCAAGACAGAAAAGAACTGTATTAAAATTGTAATATGCAATGTACATTGATAAATAAAAGATGGCTATAATACATGTTTAACTTCTGAAATCACTCAAGAGGTGCTCAAAGTGGCAACCATTGGTGTCCAGATACTTCTGATAATGGTGAACTACAGCTTGAGCAACAGTGACCAACGTGTCCACTTGTATCACTCCACATGCCATTTCAATTTCTTCCCTAAGTACCAGCCGTGTAGCTGGTTTTCTATAGTATACTACTTCCTATAAGGTACCCCACAGGTGAAGTTAAGGGGGTTTAGGAGAACATGGGAAACTCAACTTCACCTCTTCATCCTATCCATTGTCCTGGTAAATTCTCAATGAGGTAAGTTCTCATGTCTCAGTGCATGTAAAAATCTTGGCATGAAAACTTTCCCTTTTTCTGTTTTAAGAATGCATCGTTGCCAAAAAGGCTGGACAACTGCTGAGGAGACACCTGTGCCTTGGTGTCTCCTTCACTTCACACTTAAGACTAAATGTGGAATCCCCATCTCCTATGCCTAGGTCAATTTCTTGTGAATTTCCTAGGCCTCAATTCCATGAATGGACTGTATCCATTCAATGATACATTCATTCACCTTGCCCCTGGCTGAAGGGACTGTATTCATTCGTCTCCTGGCTAAGGAACCCATACACCTATATATACCCCGAGACTAAAGGCCTAAAGTAGGAGATGGGGAAAGACTGGGAGATAAATGGAGAGAGCTTCTCTCTCCCCACTAGAATTCTCTCTCTCTACCAGGAGCTTTAGTGTTTTCTGTATTCTTTTCTGTGAATAAATTCTGTCTTACCACTAGGGGGTGAGGGAAAATAATGTAATGAAGAATAATAAAATACATGTTAATTGAAAAAAAAAATAAATTAAAAAAAAAAGAAAAGTTCAGACTGTATGCTGTAAATCCTAGAACAAATAAAATAATTATTCAAATATATACAGCTAAAAGATAGATGCTGCTATGGGTTTAATGTGTCCCCCCCAAAATTCATATGCTAAAACCCTAACCTACAATATAATTAAACATATATTAGGAGATGGAGTATTTGGGAGGTACTTAGGTCATTAGAGTGGTACCCTTAATGGCATCAGTGCCCTTATGAGAAGAGACAGAGGAGCATTTTCTTCCTCTCTGCTCTCTATCATGTGAGGATACAGTGAAAATCTCAGTATTTAGTCAATGCTTCCTATTACACAAAGATTTTTTATTTAAAGTACAAAGATTTCTCTACCTTAATCTAGGAGGAAAGATAGAGATTCCATTTTGATCCATTTTCAACTACTACTCAAATGTCAAGTTTTAGATCATAATATAATTGCTTCAATAAATTATAAAAATATAGAGTACCCTAATATAATTGCTTCAATAAAATATAAAAATATAGAGTACCCTATATTTGATTTATGAAGATGATATTGTTTTAATTGGGTCTTATAAATATATTATTTCTGGAGCATGCTCTAGCAAGGGCCTAGTACCTAGTGATAACATATGTAAGGCTTAATTTTGTTATAGATTACAAAATAGCCAAAATTTGTTATTGTCCTTTTATGTACACACTTTTCAATGTTAGTTTTCATTTTCCTCAATAAAGACGTGAAGTCTACTTCTCCAACCCTTGACTCTTGGTTTGGCCATATGACTTGCTTTGGTCAATGGGAAGTCAGCAAACTGACAATGAAGAAAGTTGAAAAGCATTTACACATTGAGGTTTTTCCTTTTTAGCTGTGCTGTGGAAACCTGCAACCACCACCATGGATAAATGAGCTTTAGTAGTTTCTTGGATGTTGAGGCATTGGTGGTCTTTGTCCAAGCCAAATTACTAGAATAAAGAATCAAAGTGGGGACATTACAACTGGCCTTACAGAATTAAAAAGGATCACAAAGGAAAACTATATATGCCAATAAATTAAATGAACAAGATATAAACTATTGAAACTGGCTCAAGAAGAAATAGATAATCTGAGTTGACCTATAACAAAGAGATTGAATTAGTAATCAAAACACTACCCACAAAGAAAATCCCAGGAAGCTTTACCATTGAGTTCTAGCAAACATTTAAAGACTAAGTTTCACTTATACAAGTTGAATAAGTTATAGAGATCTGCTCTACAACATTGCTCCTATAGTAACAATACTGTTTCATGCATTTAAATTTTTTTCAAGAGGATCAATCTCATGTGAACTTTTTTTTTGTTGTTGTTTGTTTGTTTTTGTTTTTTTAGAGACAGAGTCTCACTTTGTTGCCCTTGGTAGAGTGTCATGGCTTCATGGCTCACAGCAACCTCCAGCTCCTGGGCTTAGGCGATTCTATTGTCTCAGCCTCCTGAGTAACTGGGACTACAGGCGCCCGCCACAATGCTCGGCTATTTTTTTGTTGCAGTTTGGCCAGGGCCAGGTTTGAACCTGCCACCCTTGGTATATGGGGCTGGCGCCCTACTCACTGAGCCACAGGCACCACCCATGTGAACTGTTCTTATCACAATAAGATAGATAGAAATTCTTCACAAACTCTTCCAAAAATCAGAAGATAAAGGAACATTTCATAACTCATGTGAAGAGGACAATATTACCATAGTACTAAAACCAGATAAAGAGGGGAAAATTAAAGAACACCACAGATCAGAAAAGCATTTGAATATTGATGCAGCCATCCTCAAAAAGAGACACTGGCAAAACAAATCCAGAAACATAAAAAAAAAAAAAAATTACACACAATGACCAAGTAGGATTTATCACAGGAATGCAAGATTTGTTTGTCAGCCAAAAATCAATTAATGTAATGTATCATATCAACAGATTAAAAAAAAAATCATATGATGGCTCGGCACCTGTGGCTCAATGGGCTAGGGTGCCAGTCACGTACACCTGAGCTGGTGGGTTCAAATCCAGCCTGGGCCCGCCAAACAACAATGACAGCTGCAACCAAAAAATGGCCAGGCGTTGTGGCGGGCACCTGTAGTCCCAGCTACTTGAGAGGCAGAGGCAGGAGACTCACTTGAGCCCAGGAATTGGAGGTTGCTGTGAGCTGTGATGCTACAGCACTCTATCCAGGGTGACAGTTTGAGGCTCTGTCTCAAAAAAAAAAAAATCATGCGAT